>CM076573.1:753411488-753680609 GCA_034641835.2 Pinus albicaulis | reverse complement strand
AACACCAAATATTACAAAAAGTATTACAAAGCTGGACAAAATTAGGGCTAGGAACTCCCGTTCCAACACCCTTGTACCATGTCATGTGGCCTGAAGCGTTCCCTTGATCCCTAATCTGTTCCATCACTATATAACATGCAACCTACCACTTGATGGATGTACCATGGACATGTCACCCCCTTTGAAGGCTGAAACCACCTAATCGGGTCCTTGGTTAACCCCCTTATTGAGCTTGGAGACACTTGTACATGCCAAAGCCCACTATGGAAGGGCATGCCACCATGAAGTGCCCTATTGATTCCGTGATTTGTATGCTCTCTTACTTGATTGTTCTAATGATTTTTTGTATTGGAGGGAAAGGGGACACATTGGATCTTATGCAGGATTACAGGTGGATCTCCATTAGGGGTTTGGTCCCCCTATACAGAGTCCAAGCCCTCCAGAGCGTCACATTAGCACTTGTAGGGTGAGCATTGAGAGCCATGGGCCTCCACCATAACAGAGAGTACTTCATGGATCCCCAATGCCATTCAATGATTGCTCGCGTTCCACCTTTTGGATGAGGATGATGCACTTGGATCACTGTGTCCAGCTGGCTTCACACTTGTACCACACATTTGGGAGGGGTTCCATGGTCTAGATGAGGATGTGTCTCACTGCAAGAGACAAGGGAGGGCTTATATCATCATCCTAGCCCTTATAGATGGTTGACAAGCATTATCGATCCACTTGGAGATCCATGAGAATGCCATATTGCCCCCACACCTACTTGGGGCACCACATATGACTTGCTTGGACATCAAGGGGCCAACCCCTTATCCACTATGTTTGGAGTCCATTCTCTCAACATGGCACATTTAGGACTCCATTAGGCCTTTTCAGTGGCCCAACGACTCATTCTGTTGATCATTCTACCCTTTTGAGGGGCTTCTTTTTATGTTATTTAGCTATCTGGGTGGGCTTGACACCAATGGATGTTATCATGGCACATTATTTTATTATTTGGGGATAAATAAGACAAATCAAACTATTCAAATCCCCTATTGGATTGTATAAATAGATGAGAGGGTGAATCATTTCCTTCATCATCACTTCGATTGCATTAGTATCGCTTGAAAGATTTTCACACCTTTTGTCAGGACAAACTTTTTGGAGTTTCTTGATGTACTATGATGTTTGGATTTTCGCTATTGTCTTTGGAGCTTCTTTCTAATGCAAAGTTGATCAATGGATACTCTCTCTCTTTCTCTCTCTCATGCGAGTGAACTTTTAATGCTATTCTTGATATCTTACTAGTCAAATGCATGCATATTGTTATCATTATTCTTATACAAGTTAATGTATTGCGAAATTCTTCTGGGACCTTGAATAAATGATTCAGTGCATACGTTTCTCTTTGAGGGATTGGGTGAATGTTCCTAGAGGCACCTATTAGGTTGAAAGGCCTCAAAACTTCATCTCTTTGGCAAATTTGAAGTATAAATCTCTAATCACCTAGTTGTTGCCCTTGAATAGGCTAGCGAAGGTTAATTAGGGCTCCTTAGCTCACGAAAGTTTCTCTATCTAGGTGTATCTTGACTCCATTAAGCTCCCTAAGCAAGGCACTAATCCTTGCATCCTGTTGGTGGTCAAATTTATGTTTCTTTACTTCACTTTTCCAAATCCTAGGTCTAACCCTATACGTCACCTAGGGCATCAAGAAAAAATTGTTGTAGCTATCCAAACACCTTGGATTTTGGTCCACTACTGTGCTGAGGTTTTCTCAAGATGTCCTCCTAGTTTGAGGCAAATCCGACGGTGGAATCTCAAGATATAGCAAGCCCTAGTAGCAAGACCATTTCTTTCCCGAGGTTGATGTTTTGTTAGTGTCATTTGGGTCATTGCATTTGTATTTCAAAGAAAATTAGTCCTTTGATCCTATTCTCCTCCCTAGTCAGGTCAAGCCCCTCAATTGGTGATCAACTCCATACCCTTGACCTAGCTTGGGTCCACTTGGGTTCTTTGTGGTGCTACAACTTTATAACTCAAACTTCACAAGGATTACATAAAACACCATTCCTCCGCAAGGATTCTTAGGTCTAGGAAACTTATTATCAAGAGATATCCTCCAAACCAAGGCTCAAGTGTCCTCTTAGCCATTCCTAGAGAGCCCATCACCATGCTTCTCAAGCAAGTCAACCATTTATTTGAGCCTCTCTTGTGAATAGGATTTAGGAATCACTCCTTATCTGATCATTGGTTTATTCATCATTGTGATTCCTCTTATACTGGGTCTCCTCCCATTGGTGAAAGTTCGTAAATAGCAGGGAGTAATAGCTGAGGTGACAATGGGCTATCGCTCCATTGTTGCCCTTGACCTAGTAGTTGCTGTTGATTTTTGTAGCATTGGATGTGCTCTAGCGTTGAAATTTTGCAGAGAGGCTAAGACACATGCATTCTCCAAGACCCATAAATCGTTCTGGAAAATTATATCCAGAGATGATTCAATTAAAATAATTAATCATTTTTAATGTATTCCTAAGTCTAAACTTAGGAAATGTGATAAATTAAAGGGTATTAATTAAATTGGATGCGAATCTTCTACATAAAGGCCTGGATAGTGACCAAGTTAATCTGAGCCATTGATTAAGATCTAATCTTGGTCGTTGATATATCAGCGAGAGATTATAAGGAGGAGCTTGATGGGCACTTGGAGAAGACACTTGAGATTTCCAAAAATTGGTTTTGCCAGGAGATCAAATTCTTAGAAGAGCAATGTTCAGTCGTTAGAGAGAGGTCCAGTGATTTTGTTGCAGTGAAGGGCAAAGATAGCAGACCAGAGGAAGTTTTCCAGATTTGGGGCGTGCAAGGGAGAGAAGACATCAAGAGTCACAGAGAGGTTGCACAGTGTCACGTAGAGGCAACGCATATTTTTAGAGGGAGTCCCTATTTTGCTGAGAGATAGTCGAGATCTAGTGCCAGAAGGCGGGGTGTGTGTCCGGAGGGCTAGGAAGTCGAGTTTCAGTGCAACAACAGATCATCAGGAGAAGGTGATGCAGTGACTGCGTAGGCTGATGCAGTTACTGCGCAAGGCACCCTTTCTCCAGTTTGGATCGTCTTATCACATTTGAGCTTCCACTTGAGTTCTTTTTTGCTTTTGGGTTTTCTGTATATTGAGAGAGAGAGAAATAGATCGCTGACGCACAAGGACATCAAATGACCTGTTACTGTAAGTCAGTTCTGTTTATCACCAGTGATCAAATGTGCTCTTACAAAGTTTTTGTTAGGCTGTCAAGTCAAATTTTTATGGTTTCAGTGGGTCTTCAAATAAAAATTTGGTCACTGGATAGTGTGTCTAGGCCTATTATTGCTCCTTTCAACAAATTTCATGAGCGGGTCATTTCCATCTCTCAGTTGGATGAGTTATCACTCCAAAGTCACCATTTTCATCTCAGTCATACTACCATGATCCTCATTCAACTCAGTGTCACCATTAGTTCATTAGGGTTTAAGTCACCAAAATATGTCATTTCATCAATAAATCTGGCAAATGGAGTAGTAATAGGGAAATTGTTCATAAAGTTTTGTTTCAAATGTAATTTTATTTCAATTATGTTGTAATATGTTATAATGTTCCAAAGCTGCAAATTTTTCAAAGCAAAAGTGAAAAGCACATGGTGGGCCACCACACCACTATGAAGAAATTTACTTCCACAAGCTATAAAAGATCATCAAAATCATTTCTCTCACTCATTTCATTGGCAAATAGCTCTCACTCACCAGCAAAGATTCAACACATTTAGCATCAAAGGACACTCCAAAGAAGTGATTGGAAACCTCTCAAAGCTGTCACGCTATGTTTTCACCACTACGCCGTGTTTTCACTCCTACGGCCATAAAAATTGTTTTCAAGGGTTTTGAAGGGAAACTAAAGTTTTCATCATCAATATACAAGTAAGCTAAGGATTTTGACACCTCCTATAAGCATTTGTTTCCTTGTTTTTATGGTGAAAAGCCTCCATTTGTTCCCATGTTGCATTTTGGTGGGCGAAGCTTCTTTTTTCAAGTTTGCAAGTAAAAACACCTATTCCCTACACACTTTACCTTTCCTCACACTTAAAAACCCTTCCCACAACCCTTACACTCTCGTACTCCCATTTCCTAAACCCCTACATCTAAACCCTAGCTCTACACTGCATTTTTGATAGATTTTAGGGCTAGGACTGTGTATACTTTCCCTAGGCTAATTCTTGCACTCATTTCATCCCTTTCCACTTCCCTAAGCTCCCTAAAACCCCTGTCTACTTCCCTAAATTTTCCTACCCTCATATCCCCTCCCTAATCCCTTCATCGTATCCCCTCACTTACTTCCCCTATTTTTCCCACTAGGGGTTTTCCTTGCAAACCATCTACATGGAATAAGAAAGGAAATGTTATAACAAAGGAGGTCAAATATCAAGGTTCGAGCCACTCAACACTTATGAGTTGATGTCCTCTTCACTGGCCAAGCAATGTTTTCAGAATGTAGGATGTTTAGGGTTTTGTGAGCAAATTCAGCAAGTGGAATATCATGCCAAGTTAACAAGTCTGCTTGCCACTAACCTTAGGAGAGATAATGTCACACTTGCAGGGGCGAGCTTCACAATTTCAACTGAGGCCATAACTACATCTACATGGATACCAAATAGTGGTGAAAAATGGTTTAAGATCCTAGATTTGGATGTGCAGAATTACAAACCCTTCATCAAAGTTCAGTACAAAGATGCCATAAAGAAAGTTTTTCATTTTGGTCAGTTGCTTGATAAGTTTGCTCCATTGATGAGGTCCATTATGAAGTACCTTACATGTGAGGGTAGATTTTCTAAATTGTACAAGTATCATATCAAATTTCTCATGCACTTCACAGGGGTAAAACGTCTCAACCTATCCTACCACCTCCAGAAGATCTTGGCTAAAATGGCAGAGAAAGTGAAACATAGATAGAGCGATCATCAATCTAGCCTTTTTCACCATGCCCTCATAAAAATCATTGTCTTGCGCCAGCTTGCATAGAAGAACATCACTTGGGAGACATTCATTCAGTCCAATGTCTTTTTTCCCCTGCTAGTGAGCCTACTATCCAAGGTACATCATCAACAACACCATCAACACCATCCAAAGAAAGGGAGATTGGCTCATCTAGCATAATTTTAGTTAAGAGGACACCTAGGGCTGAGGTGACCCAAACATATAAGAGAGGTAGGAGGCTTGTGTTTGCTCCAAACATTATGGACGGGGCCAAGCCCACATCAACAGAACAAAGATTATCACCACAGCATGAGGCACCTTTGCAAGATGAGGAGCCTTTTCATCTTGACACTGACATGGCAGACTTGGAGGTGGATGAAGAGCACAAAACAACAGAGCATGTCATCATGGATAAATATTCTGAGATCAGAGAACTCAAGGAAAACTTGTCCAAGGCCAACTTCTTGATTTCATTCCTAGAGCAAGAGAATATGCAATTGAAGGTAAATCAACTACTCTTGAATAGGCATAAAGTTGATGTTAGCAAAGGGGATGTAAAGGGGAAAGAAATAGTTGACAGAGATGATTCAGATGAGCATGAAGAGCAGGTTAGAAGGAAGAGGCCAAGAACTACAGGCCTAAAAAGGGCACTTCAGCAACGAAGAGAGGTATCTCCACCAAAGACACAAATGACAGTGGATGAGCTCATAATGGTAGACATTGAGCAAGACAGGGAATATTGGCTTGATAAAGTCAATGGTCATTTGGAAAATCTCTTGAAAATGGCTAATAAGAACAATTACTTTCAGAGACACATTGCCATTCACTATTACAAGAGAATCAAGTGTCTCAGGCAAAAATCAAACAATTGGAGGCGAAACTCAAAGAAACCCTAATGAAGGAAGAAGAGAAGGGTAAGTTGGATTTGCTAGCTGATGCTCTCCTCATAGCATATAATTCCATCTCAAGGCATCATGGAGTAAGTCTGGAGCAGTTTTGGACAAATTTGGAGAAAAATTGATTTTTTTTGAATATTTCTAAGTTTTTTGCAATTTTTGACACAGTCACTATTTAAAAAACGTAGCATGCCTCACGCTACGGTTTTTATGGGGGCCTCCAAATGATAAATGGTTTGTGTATTTGGGTTTCTAATGATTGGTACATCAAATTGAGTCCTCGAGAGAGACATGTCAGTAAGTTTTGGTAGGTGAAAAGGGCCAAAAACCACTCAAAAAACACTTTTCTGCCCTCTTTTTGAAAAATTCGCTGTGTTTTTGGAGTACCTCTGGGAGAATGGATTTTTGGGGGGCTAGGAGTAGTGTTTTTCAATGCTTAAGGATTCTATCATGTAGCCAACAAGAAAATATTTCTCCAACATTTTTCAGATTAGGATTTGGACCTCGAGAAGGCCTCCAAAAGCATCTTGCACCAATTTTTTTGCATTTTCTCTTGGCATGCTGCATTTTTGACTGAAAGTCACTTTTCTCAGTTGACTCAGTCCAGATTTGACCTCCACTGATGTAATTTGTCATTTTTTGAGTTGTTATGATGTAATCGTGTGTAATTATGCTGGTTAGAGTAAAAATGAGGTGGATACATGCTTGTAAATGTCATTTATGGTCAAATGTATTTGTTTCTCTATATTGAGGAGAGTTTGGTTAACCTCCCTAGTCTTTATGTTTTAGGTGAGGAAATCATGTGAACTACTCCTCCACTCTATGATTTGACCCCTAATGGAGGGGAAATGGTTTTTTGTCTTTATGTATGCATTTCTTAGTCATTTTGATGGTTGGACATTAGAGGGTGAGACTATTGTAGCTTGTGCTTAAAATTTTATTTAGAAATTCAAAGGACCAGTTGCAGCTATTATCTAGGAATTCATGTGAAACGAGTTTTCGATGTTGTATTTTCTCTGTTATAGTTTTTTATAAATGATATACATGTTTTCTTTCCATGCCTTGTTTTCTTTAGTGATCTTCCTAAAAGTTTGATAAGCATAATTCTTCATAAGCTCTGTTTTGTTTGGGAATATAATTTTATGTTTGCTTCCTTTTGTTTTAATGAATTCATGACACATGCTCATTAATATCCTCCTTCATTTTCAAACTCTACACACCGCCGACAAAACCCTAGGCCCATCACTAAAGCATTGTTATGTTTTAGATCACACATGGAAATTTTGCTGCAAGGTTTTCTTATTTTGTTATTGCAGATTTGAAGCGTAAACAACCATATATTGTTGTTAGGGACACTTGTCACTAATGACTTAAGTGAAGCATTTTTGGTACACCTACTAATAATTTTCAGACTAACACTACTAGTGGAAGAAGTGACTTCGAAAGATGAGTTGTTCATGCTTAAACACCCATAAATAGTCAAGTGTTGAGGACAAGGCTTCTTTGAAGGGAAGGGGTATGTTAAGCCATATATAAGCCCTATGTTAACCTTAAAACCCCTTATTAAGCCCTAGATATTGAGTGATCACATTTCTATTGTTATATTGTTAAGTAGGCTAGAGCCATATCATACTACCATTTTATTATAGTTGTACTCTCTCTCTCTCTCTCTCTATATATATATATATCAAATATTGTCTTGTATATTATATTCATTGCAAAATGAGGTTTCCTCCTCAAAGAGGACTATGATTATTGGTTTCTTATCAATTTTAAGGTGTGAGATTCATAACATTTTCACCTCTAACATTTTCAAACATTTCTAACTTTATTTTGTGTAGAAATGAATACAAGGAATTCTAAACACAAGCTACTTTTCTGAATATATCCTTTTTTTCACAAAACGGTGTTATATTTAGTTGCATGAAGTAAGCACAATATAAAAAAATGAAATGAAATATCAGTTTACCACTTAAGCTTTCCTATTATTATTCATGGATCCATTTAAAAGATATAAGTGAATGCATTGCAATCCAAAAAGGCTATCTAGCAATTAAAAGTCAAAGCAATCTTTTGACACAACTAATAAGTTTCAATTCACATGATTGATTGCCACTAAGTTAAATTCTAGCAAATGTCCAATGCACCTCTTATTGGCATAATAAATTATTCTTGTGCAATCCTCTCCCATGCCAAAAAATCATATAAAATACTTGAGCCCTTGAATGGTATGATCAATTTCCATTATTATACTATAGCATTGATACTTCTGATGCATTATGTATACATTACAACTTCAAACTAGTTGTTTAGTCATGATACACATAGAATTGGGGAAATGAACAACATTGAACAAACAATTTGAACCAAGAAGTTAGTCATCCAATAATAAAATTAATCTCGCTTGATCAAAGGTCCATCATAAAGGGGAAAATAACATAGCCATCATTCACAAGGCTTGAAATAATTCAAACCAAGCAAGGAAAACAATCAACATGATATTGGCTCTTAATCAGCTTAATTCACATTAGATATGTAAGGAAAATATTGATGCATATAAAATGGGGTCATTTGTCTATAGGCCCTAGGGAGTGTTGATAAGGAAACACCTACACACTAAGGAAATGTCTCATAGCTAATCTATTTACTAGGATAAGAGAGGTATTAGAGATACACCTCGATAGCATCATAGTTTCATAACAAAAATGTAAATTGTATAGGGTAGTTCCTTGGCTTTGGCCTTGAGTTACCACTAATAAATTCACATTGCTGCAAACTTACACTTTAATTAAATTTGGCATGACTTAGGTACCTATGACATTATTTTCAACATGATCCATGCTTTAAAATTATGCTTCCAAATTTGGGGTACCACTCTCTCTCATGATGGTATCTTATTATATGAAGGTATCATTTCTTCAACCCTTAATAATAAGCATAGTATGTTGAATGAATATTTCCATAGGGTAGAGTAACATCTTACACTAAAGCTACATTGTCAATACCGTATATAGACCTTTAAAAATCCATATCATACTATGCAAATAAATTATTTGCATAAATTTGCATAAACCTCTTCCATGGTAGATGTGAAACAAAAACATAACAACTACCTTTGAAACATCACAAATATGATATATGAATGTCTTCATTCTACAAATATACCTTGAATAGAAATGAATGTAGAAATAAATAACCACTTTAGGAAGATTATGGATATCAAAATAATTAAAATTTAATTATGCCAACAAACATTACCACTACACAAGAAAGATACTCAATAAAAAGTGTCAACACACAATAAACAAACAAAAATCAATATTGCCAAACCAAAAAACATATCTCTAATCAATTTTCCTAAAAACGTATAAACACTTGCAAATATATTCCATTCCCATAAGTTCCACTCACACATGAGCTACCACCTAATGTATTGTCAAGCTATTTCCACATAAATGAAAACAAAATTTCCTTAATAAATCTCCTTATAAAATAACCTGGACTAAAGAATCCATATTAATTTATATTCATTTCATGGATTTGCCAAATTTGAGTTTGACTTGTAATTGATAGGGTTTTGGTAAATTTAGGGTAAATAGGTATCACAAGAAGACCGGAAATATGAAATGGGTATGTGCTAATCAATGTGATAATTTAAACACTATATCTTGCATTAGACAATGCTATACTAATAGTGATCAAGACATAATTAAATTTCTATAGTCCAAGGATTAATACGTTTATATTTGAAGCGGAGAAATTAATTGCCTACTCACGCTCAAGGAATTGTATAAATTTTGGTGGATAGTAACCACTAGTAAGTCTTCACATTTACATTTTTACTCCTACTTGTTAAGGTGTTAAGGAACACATAAATAATGGTGGACAATAAATCCTAGTAAGTATATTTATTTACATCTTATTTATGTCCATTTTTTTTTTTGGGTGGTTTTCCTACAAAGATTAACAATAAAAAATCATTACATAAATATTTAAAAAGCTTGACATGAATATTGAATTGCAGAAAATCTATGAGATAGTTATCTACAGGTTATTGGATTGTGCAAATCATGCAATAAAACCTTAAAATTATGTTCTAATTAAATATTTTAAAAATAATTAGTGCAACCATATAAATTCAGTGCCAATGAGTGTCTTCATCGTCCTCATGAAAAATTCAGCAAGCAGATCTGCAAATGAGATATTACCATTTTAATACTGAAACAACAGAAGAAAATCAATAACGAGTCACATGAATAAAAAATTTCTATATAATTCTAAAAAACGCAACATAAAGACATATTTTTTAGACTGTGTAAACATAACAACAAACAAAGCACACTTAAACAGATCAACGAAGTGAGAAAACTTGAGCTCTCACACTTATTCTTAGGGTATGGTTAATAGGGATTTGCATCGTGAAAAAAGAATGAAGTAGGCCTTCAAGTCAACAATTACCATATAATGTTGAAATCATAGAGTAATAGTAAATTGGAATTGCAGATACCCCAAAAATCATATTCGATAGAATGTACTACTTCAAGAGCACCTAAATTAAAATATTAAAATCATTAGAGAAATTTTGAGGTCTAAAATGGACCTCCTAAGAAATATCATAAAATAATAGTGGAAATAATAAAATAAGATTAGATTACATGATCAAATTTTAGAGGGAAAAAATATAAAATTATTTTTTCAACTTGTATTTTCAATTTATCTCTTTATGCTTTTACTCAAATTTTGAGAGGGAGCACTTGTTGGATGCATAATTTAATTCCTCATCCAATGAGTATTGATGTTGCATACTTTTGATGGACCCTACTACATGAAAAATGATAAATACATGAAAAATGTGATTGCAATAATGTTTTCTCATGTATTTTTTAACACGAAAAATCAGAAATGCATGAAAAAACATGATTGCAATCACTTTTTTCATGTATTTATCATTTTTTGTGTAGTAGGGTCCATTGAAAGTATGAAACATCCTTAGATAGGGAATTAAATTTTGCATCCAGCGAGTGTTCCTACTCAAAATTAGAGTAAAACTATAGGGAGATAAGTTGAAAATACGAGTTGAAAAAATAGTTTTCTTATTTTTATTTTTATCTTTTTACTTTTTTACTCAAAAAATGGTGAATCATCCTACATGGTTGACATCATAATCTTGAATCCTATTGGTTCTTGTATATTTTTGGTTTGAGACCAATTTTAAACCTCAAAATTTCTCTAATGAAACCAACCAAATGCCAATATATACTTAAATAAACCTCCATTAAGACTCATAGGCTATACATTCGAACGAATGGCTCTACGAATGTGCCATACTACGTATGTAACATCAGCGAAAGTTTGTGCAAGAAAAATATCTATGCCACTTAAGCTCAAAATACAAAAGATACAAAAAAATATGTTAAACACTAGGAATTACTATATTTAACAACCAAAATCCATCATATACTTAAATAAACCACAAACGAAAATCTACAGAAAAGCTAAGACACCATGCCTTTAAATTGAGAGGTGGATTTCTACAAATGTCACAAATTCCATGGAGATGGATTCCCACGGTCGACTAGGGGCAGGTAGTGGAGTATATAGGCCTTGCTTCTTGATGGTCGGTTTGGAAATGCCACAAGAAGTGCAGGATCTGATGTGCTTCTCAACATCCTTTCGAAGGTTCAACCAATATAAATACTTCTGTAGTATTGCTACTATTTTCTCGACCCCGAAATGCCCAGCGACTCGACTGTAGTGTGCTTCCCATATCATCTTGGCACGCTCGCTTGAAGGAACACAAAGGTGTCCCAGGTGACATAAAAGTGCATCTTGGAGGTGAAAATTTGGAACTTGCTTGCCCCCCAAGAGTGCCTTGTAAGTGTGACCGAATTCTGGGTCACTCTCATAGAGAAGCGGCCAATCAGAAGTCTCGTGCCCACAAGAGTTGAGCACGGTGGTGAGTGCCACGAGGGGAAGTCGTGAAATTTTGCAACATTATTAATTTCTTTACTTCTTTACTTGATGTATGCAATGAAGCCCATTGCAAATCGGAAATATGTGGACCGCTTCTGATGGCGATCGTTCTCCAACTTCCCTTATGTCTGTATGAACTGCAGGGGTTGATGGTCTTTGTGGATGACCGTTTCCTTCCCCAAAATGTAATGCTTCCATTTTAGGCAAGCTTGCACAATGGAATACATCTCTCTTTCATAAGTGGGATAATTTCAAACTGTGTTGAAAAGTGTCTCACTGTGATATGCCATTGGATGCCCTTGTTGAGTAAGAACTGCCCCAATAGCATAGTCAGAGGCATCTGTCTTGATCTCAAAGTGTTGTTACAAGTCTGGTAATGTGAGCACTGGGGCAGAACAGAGGCGATGTTTCAATTCTACAAACACCTTTTGTTGATATTCTCACCAACATAATTTTTCTTTCACTCCTCCCTTGGTTACTTGACTCAAGGGCCAAGTGATATGAGAGAATCCCAACACGAACCTCTGGTAGAAATTAGCAAGACCCAGAAAGCTGCGAAGCTCTGTTATAGTGGTTGGGGCTGGCCAATCCCGAATGACTTGGATCTTGGCTGGATCCACATGCACCCCCCTTTCATCAATAATGTATCCCAGATATTGAACCTGGGTCATGCCAAAAGTGTACTTCTCCAAATTGGCACACAACTTGTGTTGCCGCAGTGTTTGGAGGACTTGTCGGATGTGGTGAAGGTGCTCTTCTCAAGTCTGGCTGAAGATCAGAATATCATCCAAGTACACCACTACAAATGAGTTGGTGAATGGCCGCAAGATGTCATCCATCATCCTCATGAAGGTGGTGAGAGCATTCGTCAACCCGAAAGGCATGACCAACCATTCGAAAAGGCCTTCCTTGGCTTTGAAGGCAATATTCCACACATCGGAGGGTTCAATTGGTACCTGGTAATACCTAGACTTCAGGTCGATCTTGATGAAATATTTTGCACCTTTGAGTTGGTCCAGAAGGTCATCAATCAGAAAGTCATCAATCAGTGGGATCGGGTACCTGTTACGGACAATGATCTTGTTCGGTGCCCGATAGTCAATACAAAGTCTCCAAAGTTCCATTCTGCACCATCATGATGGACTCCCACCAGGACAATGAACTTGGCTTGAGATGTGATACCCTGCACGTATCCCTGAATACGCCTCTTGATTTTGTCATTCTCGAGAACAGAACTTGTGATCTCTTGGTCCATTGGGTAGCGACGCACCTGGGGTCAGGTCAATGGGGTGCTTGACCTGACAGTGTAGAGGCACCCTTGTGGGTGAGGTGAAGATGTCCCCGTACTCCTCCACAACCTTGTCCATTTGTTGTTGTTGTGCAAAGGAGCCATGTTTGGAGGTTGTGGCCACAATCTTCTTCTTACCCTGGGGGCAGATCATCAGGAAAATAAATTTCTTGGTTTGGGAAATGAGCTTACTGCATTATTTTGCAGTAACCAAGGAGATAGTGGGAGGTGGTGGTACCTCTGGTATCCTGTAAAATCCAAAGTAACAATAACAGCGCGAGGCCAAGACTCATACACAACATGTCACTTCTACAAGTATGGTTGGCCTAATAATACATCAGAAACATCAATAGGAGCAATGTCACACAATACCTCATCCGTGAAGGGCTTGATGCTATAGGGAAGGCAACATTATTGGCTGATGCAAAGATCTCGTCATGAGTGAAGCCACAGATGTGTACGGTTGTGGAGTGTGTATGGTCAACAAGCCCAAGCTAGCTATGGTGTGCCCTAATGAAATAAAGGTTCTTTTGGCTTTTTGCTATTGTTAATGAACTACATCGGAGAACCCTTTACATCTTGGGAATGGAAGGCGCTCCCCCTCCTCTAGATCTCGGTTTCTCCTTTTAGATCTTCGTGGTGAAGCTCAATGGTGTTGGGATCGCATCGATAAATGCTTCCCTTATCTCATTCCCCTTGTAGGAGTTTTCACAGTTTTGATCAGTGCGGCATACCATTACACCGAATCCTTGACTTGGCCACAGTCCAACTGCTTGGCCTGACACTCACTTGTGTTGTAATTGGAGCTCTTATGGAACTCACACCACTTTCCCATGTTCTTCTTTGGCTTCGCGGTGTTGTTCTTTTCTTGTGTCTTTGGCAGGTTGTCTTGGGTTGCCATGCCTTGGATTTGTCCTTTGTTCTGTGGTTTGGGGGAACCTTTCCCTTGCATTTGATTTGTAGATCCAAAGTCTCGCTTCTTCTATTTGAATTTCTTCTACAATCTTGGGAAAGCATGCCACAGGTATCTTCATTGGCCCAGAAGAGGGATGTTAGAGAACTCCATTTCTTCTGAATCATGCAATGAGACAAGCTGTGATCTTCAACACCAAATGTTTTACGAATCTTTGATACCCAATTTTGTGCGCAAGGTATGGAATAGATTCGTCAGCTCATGCACATCTTCATCCCTTTGTTGTCACAGCATATTCCATCGTATGTACTTGTCCTCATAGCTCCCCATGAGATACTATTGTTCCTTGATGGCGTCTTAGAATAATTCCAAGTGCATGCGACTGAAAATAGAAAGGGTTCCCTCTCGTCCTTTTTCTCACAATAGGTTTCCCACCAGTCCTTGACATGGGGGGCGGCTTTGAGGAGTGCAAAGGTAATCTTATCCCGGTTGGAAAATTCATGAACCGAGAAATGCCCTTCTAATATATTCAACCACCTATCTATGACATATGCATCTATTTGGCCCTCAAATATGGGAATGTCAAAGTTTACTTATACCTTAAATGGATTTGTGCCTTCATAGTGGATGTTGGATGCAAATGCATCGTCGGTGGAGAGCCGCTAAAGAATCTAGGAAAATTTATCCATCATCGCGTTCCTTTGTTTCTCGAGGGCCTCCTTGAGTAATATTTTGATAGGATCTTCTGCTCCCTTTCCTTTATTTTTGTCCCCCATGGGTGGCCGTCAGGGTTTGTGAGGCTGATCTTGTAAAGGTTCAACCAGATAGAGCCCTAACTCCTTATACCCAGACCTCATTGGGGACATGCAAAGAAGGATTGAGAAAGAGAAGACTGCTCTGATACCATTGATCTAGACTTATGTAGGAAAATAATAAAATAAAGAAATACACATAAACAAAAAAATGCAGCAGAAAAATGACTTCATTTCATTAATATCACATAACTGAAATATGCATTCAGACAAAATGGAAATAAACTAGCTAGGGTGTTGGTAGCTTATCTCTTAGGAGAGATGTATGACTAGCCCTCTCGTGTGTTATAATGGTACTGAAGGCCCTATTTATTATTGAGAAACAATGAAAAACACTACAAACATCCAAGAACCCAACCCTGAGGATAGGCGTAAAACTGGGTGGATTTGGGTAAATTGGTACATCAACTACTGAGGACGTAACTTTGGCATCTGAGTCTTCATTTGATCATAAAACACATAGATTAAAATATCTGTTGAGAATGCAATTTGAGTAAAACATCAATCGAACCCATTTAGCTCTTGGTTTTCTAGCTGTTAGGGCCTCAAAATGGCTTGGAAGGTCAGGACCCGAAAAAATGCTAAAAATAATAAACTGTGCTACAATTAAGGAAACTAAAAAACTAAAAGAAACAATGGTGGGGCGCCAAGTGGGTTAGGCGGGTGTCCACCAATATCCACTTGGATCAAAGAATCTCCAAAAATGCTAGATTACGTATAGAGAATAAGAAAATATGTGAGAAAATCCTCGAGAGAATGATGCTTATATAGTCTGCAATAGAGAAGGTAAACATTGGCTCTATCTATGCCTGTCCAACACTTAGACTACATAGAAACCTAGAAATAAATAATTTAGTTAACTTATGAATCCAATGTAACACATGGTGAGTGGGATTCTTTCTAGATGATTATTTATTCATGAAAGGTGGAATAATTATTGTTACAATAGATATAGTAAAGATAGAGTTGAATAATGCTAGTTATTTTATTTTAATTAAAACTTTCAAATCAAACTTTCAAGAAGATGATGATTGATTATGAATTCAATATTAACCCTTGATGTGTGCATACGGCTATGAATATTCCTTGGATATCCTTTTGAGGTTAAATATGCATCGTCCACCTATATTTTTCACATAAATAAATTAATATTATGGAAGCCTAATTTCAAAATAGACATGACTATCGATAGAGGAATGTTCCAATAATAATATTGTTCTCTTCTATTGTTTTGTATCCTTTATAAAAGCTTTTAACATAGTTCCAAGGGATAGACTATGGAAGATACTAGAAGAGATAATGGTTCATATCGAGTTGAGTGTTTTTGTAACTAGGCTATACAAGAATATTATTTCCAATCTTAAGACCACCAAGGTTGGTTAAAAGAAATTAAATGCAATATAGAAGTTAATCAATGGTGACCTCTATCCCCTACCATTTTTGGCATTTACATTGATAAGCTAGAATAGTGTTTGGAATTTGCAAGGATGTGATGGCCTCAGGCTCATTGGTATGGTCATTATTCTTCTCCTTTATGCTGATGATATCGTTCTTCTAGCCAAGAGCCATGATGATCTCGACAAGCAGCTTAGAATCCTCCATTATTACCACTCCAAGATGGGTATGACTTAATAACAACAATATTAAACTCATGATAATTAAATCCAAAAATATCAACTATGATAATTTCATTTATGATAATAACTACTTGGAGAAACTTTCCTCATACAAATATTTTTGGCATTCACATTCAACATTATCTCAAATGGGATTATAATATTGACAAAATGATGATTAGAGGTTGGAAAGCTTATTATTGGATTGAAAACCTTTGGGTATGGAGTAAATAAAATATCTTCTTTGAGACTCTTTTCACCCCTGTTATTTTATATTGATGTGAGGTTTGGGGTTACAGTATATCTATAGGATCACGAAGGAAGATCAAGTTGTTCCAAAAAAAATTATAACCTACAGCCTCACAATTAAAGGAAATATTCCCTACTCATCCTTTTCAATGAAGCTATCCTTTCCCCCATTGAAAGCAAGGATAAGATTACTTATCTTATGCATAACAAAAAGTTATACAACATGGAAGCTAAGAGGTTCCCCAAATTGCTTCTAACTCTAGCTAGAACCCCCACCTCAGGCTCAAGAAAACATGGCATAAGGATGCCTAGTCTTGCCTAGACCATTTGGGGGTAAAGGAGGTTGTCATTTTGAAGAATAAGGATAATAAATACAAATATTATTGCTAGAATTAAACTCTAAGTTGTGGGATGATAAGGAGTTGAGAAACATTTACTAACGTATTATAAGGAGGTGATCAACACCAACGTTCATAACCATAATTATCTTTATCTCTTGACCTGCGCTAAGAATAAAATGATCATTACCAAGAAAAGAACTAATTCTCATGAGCTTTAACGTGAAACCGGGCATTGGTCAATTCCCAAAACACCTTGGGACAGAAGAGTCTTCCACCTTTGCTATACTAAGAGGGTTGAAGATGAAAAAAATATCTCTTGGATTTCCTAAATCTTACTCACATCCATTCTAATTTTCAAAATCTTTGCCAAACTACCAATCCTCTTGACTTGTTAAATCAACAAAACTATGGTTATCTAGAAATGATTCTCTCCCTTATTTTCAATCATATAAATAAAAAATTAAATAATATTAATTAATCTCATACTTTCTTAAGGTCTAATAGATGATATTGGTCTTAGTGGAAATTAATCAACGTTATCATATCACCATTCAATATAATCATCATCAATACTATTGAAAAATAGAACGGGTGGTAGGAGCAGGAGGGATTTTTTTGACTCGATGGAAAAATTGAACTACATTATGCTCGAGGACTGGGGGTTTCCACCAATAATCATGTAGAATACTTTGCGCTTTGGAAAGGCCTTGATCTAGCAATTGCTAGGAATGTCACCAAAATTATGGTCTTTGGATACTCCCTTCTTGTAATCTACGAAGTCCTAGAAACTAAAAGGTATAACAAAAGTAAACCCCCATAAATAATTTCAATCCAACTAAATCTTTTTGAGCACATAGAATTGTTTCATGTGCTTAGGAACTTAGATTAAAATGCATGCATATTGGAAAATAAGGGGTATCACATGGATCAAGGAGTTTTGGAAATAAATAATAGTTTTATATCATTTTTTCCATTGGAATAATAAGCATTTTGGCATAGTATTGAGTAATATTCCTCCTATGAATAATTGGATCCGTCATCAATATAAGGTTGCATATGGGGCACAAATAAAATCAATCCCATCAAATATATTATTGATACACATTATATTTTCATTTATGTGTTAAATATGGGCACAGTCGTGATGGTACCTATGCATTAATACTTGGCATATTCCCTCCACCTCCTATGCGCACATGTTTATCCATCATATGGTGCTAAACATAGGTAAGTGAATCTATGGATTGGAAAGCTCTGTGGGGAAAGTGTCCCATTTAATTCACCTTGGGTAGGCACTCCCTTCATCTCATCTTCATATCAACCTGCAATACATGAAATATTTCCAAGGCATTCTTGGTCTGGATCGCATTCCTCTACCTTTAATTGTTGTATGAAAAATGAATAATGAAGAAAGAAATAATAGGTTTGGAGGTTGGATTACCAATGATTATATAATGTAGGGAGTTTGTAATTTGAATGCATGGAGGGAATTGAACAAAAGGATAACCAGTTCAAGTGATTCCACATATGGAGAAAGCATCATTTGTTTTAGTGATTTGAGAAATTTGTGTCTCTTTCGATGGAATAATTCCATGTTTGACCTTCCCATGAAACATATAGGTTCCTCATCTCAAGGTTTTCAGAATGAGAACATGGCCCCCCTGTTGGGACAACTTGTGAAAAATTTAGAAGCCCTATTAGATGCCTTGTATCATCACAGTGAAGTTGATGAATTGGAAAGGAAGTCATTCCAACTGCTGGTCAACACAAAAATTGACACTGAAGACTAAAATCGACTCCCTATAGAGATTATTTAGGATAGATATGGTTGTCATCCACTGCAAAATTGATGAGATCAAGGACAATTATTATGTGAATTCTAGTTGGAATTAGCAGAAGTGGAACCCAACTCAGCCCAACATGGAAGAAAGGAATGAGAGCCCAAGGATCGGAGCATCATGGTTGATTGGTTGAATTCAAATATGAAGATGTGTCCTATGCAATAAAATAGTAAAATCCTTAGGAATTTCTTTTGATAACCTATCTCTAATGTTATGTAAATATGTATTGTTTTTAATAGTCTTTTATTGAGTCTATAGTAAGCATATTTTTAGAACAGTAGGAAAGAAATTCCATAAATAATGGTTCTCCATTTTGTGCTTAGTAGAAGGTAGCCCTGTTTTGTGGATACTAGAATATAACCTTTTTAATTTTAGATAACAATGGAATGTTCTATTATAACTCCGCCATATTTCTAAGGCTGAAGAAGAAATCCCAACAGAGGTAACCATAGACCAATCTTTTCACTTGGTATCTAGCCCTACCAAAATGGAGAGGGCTCTCTCCACAAGGTCACAGCCAAGAGGGCTGAATAAAAAGGTTTTAGGCTAGCTATGAAATGCATAAGGGGTTTTGATTTGTTTTTTTATTGGGTTACTGGATGAGGATATTAGGTAAAATAGGCTAGGTTAGGGAAAATAGGATTAGGGTTATAGTCCATTCGATGGGGAAAGGTAGGTAGGAAGGCTAGGATATTAGGCTTCTTGGGATGGAATGATTTCAGAAAGGTGAGGAGCTAGGAAGAACATGAAATATGAATTCTTCTTAAACTGAAAGAAAGATGAACAAACTATGAAAACTTTCCCAAAAAAGAGCATGTGAGATGAATTCTGTTTATCAACGTGAAAGTCATCATACAATAGAATTGAAATGGATTATGAATACAACACATTCAAATATAATGATACATATGAAAAAACAATGCTAGAAAACCATACCACAGGTATCCCAAAGAAATAGATGCAACACTTTTATTAATCTCCTGCCAAAATGATTACAATAGAATATCTGATCAATATGCCAACATCCAACTGATTCCAACCTGTGAAATGACTGAAAAATTTCATGATATAGGCCTAAAAAAACTCCTCCCAACCTCAAGGGTCGAATCCATGAGAGGAGGAGCAGATCCACTAAAATGGAGCTGAATACCTAGAGTGTAGGGTGGTCAAATTGACTCATCCCTAACTTAAGTGAACTGATTCATTACACCTCATCATGAGTTTTCATATAATGTATTTACCCTAGGTAATAGTAAAATAATAATATTTACATTAACTTCCATCAATTACATAAGTAAAATCCTCATTTGCCCAAGTGAAAATCAAATTTATAGTAAAAACTGAAAAAATCAGACATTTTCCAAGGGTGCAATGCCATTTTGTAGGCCATTTTTGGAGGCCTTATCAGTGTCCAAATTTGGCTCAGGATGGCTTGTTGGAAAGAATATTCTGTGTAATTTCAAAATATACCTTTATTTTTTTGAATGGAGTTGATTTTCCCTATCAAAAATGGATTTTTCCACAACTGGTTAAGGGCGCAGCGCCAATGCAGAAAAGGAGGGAGAACATTGATTTTTTGAGGGGTTTTTCACCTTTTCACCTACCAGTTGTCCAAACCAAGCTTAAAAATATTGTTTTCTAAAATGTACTTGTCATTTTTCATCTTGTGGTGGTCTTCGTTTTTCCAAAAAGTGCCTCAAACAAGGGTGCAACGCCTAGGGCACTGCACTCTTGACAGTCTAGCTATCATAAAACTGTCTAGGTTTGCAAAAAATCAGAAAAACTTCAAAATTTTACCCAAAAACTTCTCAAAATTTTATAATTTTCTACTGATGATGTGGTTAGGAATGGAGTGAGGCTTCAGCCAATATGTCAAGCTTCCTTTCCTCTTCTTGCATGTTCAAAGCCTCAATTTTTGCATTGGCTCTTTTGAGCTTGGCCTTTGAAATTTTGTCTCTTTGGGCATAGTGCTTGACCTCATTTCTCAATACACCATTATCTCTGTTTTCCTTCTCTAGAAGCTACTGTAAGTGCTCATTAGCTCTTTCAAGCCATTTCTCCTGGTTCTCATTGACTACTGTTGCTAATTGTTCTTCTACCTCATTTGTCACACCATATGTTTCTAGTGTTTCTTCAAGCAAGAATTTGGATTTTTCTACCTTTCTTTGAGCTTTGATGAATTTCACCTCATCAATGACATGTTTTGTTTTTAGCTGCTGGTTGTCCTTCTCAAGAAAGTCAATGACAAGTTTAGACCTGTCAAGATTAGTTTGTATCTTTTTAATCTTGGCTTCTTTTTCCTTTATTATTGTGCTATTAATCTCACCATCATCATGCTCATATAGGTCAACAAGATCAAAATCCTATTTTGTCTCATGGAGGTCCTCCTCCTCATGCCTGATCTCTGCCTCAATCTCTGCATATGCCATCTTTTGCTTCCCTTTGTCTACCTGATTTGTTGATGTATAAGGCAAGGACGCTTCCACTATTTGTGGAGCGAACACATGCCTGTGACCTCTCTGGTATGTTTTTTCCAATGGCTCTATCTCAGCCACATCAACCTTCTTAGGCTTGTTGATCTCATCTCTGCTAGGTGACCCAATCTCAATGTGAAATGCAGATGATGGTTATGACATGGGTGAAGGAGGCTGATCCGGTGATGATGCATGAATTGTGGGATGAGATGGAGGAATGGATGTGGAAGGATGAGAGGATGAAGGTACATCTTGGGCATGCTGAATAGGTGGAGTAGTGAATATGTCATTAGCTATGAAATAACTCCATGAAATGTTCATTTTTTTGAGGTGATGGAGGACTATGGTTTTGATGAGGGAATGGTGAAAGATATTGTTCATTTGGTGCTCAGATCCTCTCCATTCGACAATATATGCCATCTTGTCAATGCTCCAGAAGAGGTAATAAGGTATGTTAAGCATCCAGACTCTCATGAAGTGCATGAGTAGCCAGATATGATAAGTGTAAAGTATTGAGAACTTACCTTCACAAGAAAAGTATCTCATGATGATTTTCATCATAGGGAATATCTCTTCAGGAGGTAAGAGGAAGGAAACTTCCCCTTTCTTTCTTTCTTATGCCTAGGTTTAATGTATGGCTAAAAATTTTGCTCCTTCAAGTCTTCTTGCTTGAACCATTTTTTCCACAGAAATCATTGGTAGGTGGCGGTGATGTAATGCTCAAAATTGGACAAGGTGAAAGTGGCACCAGCAAGCTTTACCTCTTTTTCATGGAGATTGGATATGAATAGCCTTCTCAACATAGTATGATGTTGGACCTTTTGTACTGTCTAAAATAATTCAGAACATCCTACATTCTTAAAACATGGCACTGCCATGGGAGAAACCATGAGTTCTCTGGTATTTTTGGCTCAAGTCTAAGGATTTTTTCTCCTTTGTGTGGCCTCCTCTCCTCTCTTTCTTCTCCCTCACTATAGGTCCTGTTTTTTTCTTCTTCCATAGTGCCTTAGTGTGAAAGCCCTAGGGAGATGTAATGATAGTGAAGAATGAGTTTTGGGAAGTGGGCATGGGATGGGGAAATTTAGGGAGATGGGGAAAAGGGTTTATGAAATGAGGGAAGTGACAGGGAGTATTACTGTTATGGGGTTTGGGATAGGGAATTTTATTAGAAGTTATGGATTTTGGGAGCATATGAAAATGTGTAGCCTAGGTCTTATGATTTCAAAGGAAAATGGCTTAGGGAAATGGGATTATGATAGAGGGAGTGTGGATAGGGTAATTATGATGTGGGAAGGGAATTAAAGTGCTAGAGAGTGAAATTGAAATGAAATTGGGATTTAGGGAATGATACTAGGGTTTCAAATTCAAAAATAGACACCATCTCTTTAAACGAGCTCAAACACCAACAAATTGACTTGATGAGGAGAGGAATGGTGCAAATGGTAACTTATTTGATTGCTAGAGGCTGTGGAGTTCTTTGGTTGAAAATTTGAAGGTGATAGCACAAGTTTTGGAGCTCCACAGGAGTGTTTTGATAAGTGGTTGTCATTGAGGTGTCAACCCAAGTAGCACCGGGAGCTACCTGTGATCTTGCATGGGAATTTTGACCTACCAAATTACTATATTATGAGTCAAGGATATTTTTATGGTTTCCCCTTTTTTATTTTTCCCCATTGATATATGGCACGCCACGTAATTCTTCATGGTTTGAGAGATATTTGTGTTTGAAGTTAGTAACCCCAGTTAGTTGGCTAAAACCCCGTGGGGTTGTGGCATGACACTAATAATTGGTTGTGGTCACTTAATAGTCAATAATTAATAATTTTTAATCTCCTAAAATCCCTCCCACATTCACTTGTTGAAGTCCCTCTCAACCTAAGCATTTATATAAATTGTGATCCTCATATCCTCCTCATGTAGGGATTTTGCTGCTTGAAACAAGTCATCATGGAATTTTCTTTATAAAAAAATTTCTACGATGGTTCAGAAGCTGAAATTTTCATAAAGCGAAGCTGAAATCCTAATAAAGCTTGTGTAAAAATTTCAGTTCATGGTTCGAAATATTTTGAGTTATGAACTGTGGAAGTTACAGTTTTTGCAGGCTCTTGAACTTCATCTCAAAGAGGTGACCTTTGGAAAATCATCATAAATATCTCTCTTAGTATCAGATTGGAATTTTGTAAAAAGTGGAGGATAGTGCATAGACTGTAGTTTTCTTTGTATCAATTTCAGAGCCGAATGAGGAAACAGTGACACGTGGAACGCCGTACAAGTTCGCTCTACTGAACCAGTCCATAATTAGGCCATTGTGAGAAATTGGGCATAAATTTTTCTTAAAGAATCCAAATTGGGTCAGACCTGTGGAATTGGAAAGAAGACTCAGATTAATACTACAAGATAGAAAATCACATATTGGGGATCTAAAATAACATATATACACCAAATTCAATATCGAGCTCCTAAAAGGCAAGAAAAAGCTAGATCATGTCTTTGTGACTGGCCGTGAGACTTGAGAATTGCCAAGGAAGCAAAAGTGAAGAAAGGTGCAACAAAGTTAAGATCGAGGTAAGTATATTCAACCTGCATTTTCATCACTTAATTTCATTAGTTTCTTTGTATTCTAATTTGTGTTTTTTGTTTGTTTAGCGCTGACATATGCTCTTAAGGATGAGTTAAGTTTTGATATTATCATGTCATGAGTATTTCCTTGAAGAATTTTTGTAGTTATTATATATTCATCAAGATAAGACTCAATGCATGATCTAAAGTTTTGAAGAGTGAGAAAGGGTAGCATGACAAGAGCAGCAATCAAGGTGCAGAGCAGTAGCAAGAAGTTCACCACATGAAGTCTTCACGTGTGTAGTCATTGTAATGGTATCATTGTACTAAGTCATCATAAAAGCATCATTGTAAAATTTGTACAAGTGTCTATCTATCAAGAATTGAAGAGGCAGTGTTGGGAGGTCTAGGATCATCATTAGGTATTTGTGTCATAGTTGGGGTTATGGTCTAGTATGTCTTCTTCTTCTACATCATTCTATATCATTGTAAAGTGGACCTTTTTCCCTAGCACAGGAGTCCATTCTTATTTTATTCTTATATAGGGTGGTAGGGTGGTGCTAGGCTAGTGCATGAAGTCACCAACAAGTTCAAGCCTGTGAAACCTTCAGGGTGGTAGGGTGGTGCTAGGGTGAGTTGTAGCTCATTAGGTGTTGGGGCATCCATTCAGTTGCCTACTGAAGTATCTCAGGCATTCGAGCATCCATCTAGTGGGAGCTGGAGAAGAATGCTTTTCTAGATTCTAGGAAGTTGGAGCTTTCTTTTCAATTGGATTTGAATATTAAAGAATTATTAGAAAATCATTCAGGTGGTTTTTGTCCCGGAGGAGGTTTCCACCTTAAAAAATGTGTGCATTTATGTTTCTTTTTTTAACTGCTATAATTGTACAAACAATGATAATAATTGAAGATTAAATAATGCTATGAAAGATTAATAATAATACTAATTGAAAGGAATACTGATTCACCCCCCCCCCTCCTCTGTATTTCCAACAATTGGTATCAGAGCTTGGTTCCTTATTAAAAGTTTGATAGTTGGAAGGAGGTCATGGAGCATACCAATAATGGTGTACCTCTATTCAATGAAAATAATTATGCACTATGGAAAGGAATAATGGAGGTCTATCTCTTGGCGCAAGGTTACAAAGTATGGGACACTGTTCAAAATGGCTTTACACCAATCGTGGATTAACAAGATAAGAATAATTCGGTAAAGGATGCAAAAGCAAAGAATATTATTATCGGTGGACTTATTGAATTTTCTTATCATAAGGTGTTGGGTTGTAAAACAACCAAAAATTTATGGGACAAGCTTGAGAATATATATGCAAGTGACTCAAATGTAAAAGAAGCAAAGCTTCAAATCTACATAGAAAAA
Source organism: Pinus albicaulis (assembly GCA_034641835.2). Classification (NCBI taxonomy): domain Eukaryota; kingdom Viridiplantae; phylum Streptophyta; class Pinopsida; order Pinales; family Pinaceae; genus Pinus; species Pinus albicaulis. The sequence goes on along the minus strand of CM076573.1, from coordinate 753,655,284 downwards.
TTTGAGCAACTTAGAATGAAATAAGATGGCAACATTGTTGCATACTTCCAACACATTGATGAAATAACCAACACTCTGGAAGGATTGGGAGAGCATTGACAAAGAAGGCATTATATGAAAGATTCTTAGACGCCACCGGGCAAGATTCAATCCAAGAGGTAAAAGAGGTATCAATCAACAGATCACGGTGCAATATGGACAAACTCAACAAAGAGGAATTACATGGAGTTCTCATAGCATATGAAATGAGACTTGATGAAGAAGATGGTACTTCGCATCTAGAAACTACATTCGCTGCATCTAAGAAAACCAATAAGGACAAACAACCTTCAAAGGAAAAAACCTGCACCTGCAAGTGTGAAGAAAAGGAAGATGAAGAAGGTCTTTCAGATGGAGAATATGCTTACATTACGATAAAGCTAAAAATTGGTAAGGGAAAATTCAAAGGTAAACTTCCATTGATATGTTTTAGCTGTGGTGAGGGTGGGAATTTCGTAGAAAAATGTCTGAACAAAAGTGATGGAAAATCAAAAGGAAAGAAAGGATTTAAGAAATTCAACAAAGGAAAAAGAATGGATTCAAAATAACCATCCATCAAATCAAATCATTGGTGACATAAATGAAGGTCGACAGCTTCGTTCATCACAACAAGCTCACATTGATTTTCTAGCAACCTTTGAGCCTAGTAGTTTTGAGGAAGCCAACCAGAATGAACATTGGGTAGTAGCTATGAATGAAGAATTGGATCAAATTGAGAAGAATAACACCTGGGAATTAGTTCCATGACCAAAAGATAAAAATTTCATTGGGACTAAATGGGTGTTCAGGAACAAATTGAATGAAGATGGGCAGGTTACCAGAAACAAAGCAAGATTGGTTTGCAAAGGCTATGCACAAGTGGAAGGAATTGATTTCGATGAAACATTTGCACCAGTTGCCAAAATGGAAGCCATCCGAATGTTTCTCGCCTATGCATGTTCAAGAAAAATCAAAGTCTACCAAATGGATGTTAAGTCAACATTTCTAAATGGAGAATTAGAAGAAGAAGTTTACATCGAACAACCTGAAGGTTTTCTACTATCACAAAAAGAAGACTATGTTTGCAGGTTAAAGAAGGCTCTATATGGTCTCAAGCAGGCTCCCAGAGCATGGTATGCTCATCTTGATGGATATCTACGTCAACAAGGGTTCAAGAAAGGTACTTTTGATAGCAATCTTTATGTACAAATAGATAAAGATAATTTAACAATCGTTGAGGTATATGTGGATGATATAATATTTGGTAGCAATGATGATCGACTAAGTAAGAACTTTTCTACAAAGATGCAAAGTGAGTTCGAGATGTATTTACTTGGTGAGCTGACATACTTCTTAGGGCTTCAAATATCTCAGCAAGAGAAAGGAATATTTATATGTCAAGCCAAGTACATCAAGGAAATGCTCAAGAAATTCAAAATGGAAGATTGCAAACCTGTCCTTACTCCAATGGTAACAGGTTGCAAATTGAGCATAGAAGACTCATCTAAGGATGTGGATCAGAAGTTGTACAGATCTATGATTGGTAGTATTCTATATGTAATAGCCTCTCGGCCAGATGTTATGCAAGCAGTTGGACAAGTAGCAAGATTCCAAGCAGCACCAAAAGAATCACATATTATTGCCGTCAAAATAATTCTTCGATATCTAAAGGGCACAGAAGAATATGGCTTGTGGTATCCCAAGGGTAACAATCTCATTATTCAAGCCTTTACAGATGCAGATTGGGCAGGAAGCATTGATGATCGTAAGAGTACTAGTGGAGCAATATTCTATCTAGGTGGTTTTCTTGTATCATGGTTGAGCAAAAAGAAAACCTCAATCTCGTTATCTATAGTAGAAGCTGAATACATTGCAGCAACAGCTTGTTGTACTCAAGTCCTTTGGATGAAACAAACTTTGCAAGATCTTCAAGTACAATTCAGTGAGCCTATTCGCATCTTCTATGATAACACTAGTGCCATAAGCATCTCCAAGAATCCTATCATGCATTAAAAAACAAAACACATTTCGATCAAATATCATTTTGTTAGAGAACAAGTCGCTGAAAAGAATATCAAACTTGAATATGTTGGTACAAAAGAACAAATCGTTGATATCTTCACTAAACCTTTACCTCGTGAAGCATTTGAATATCTTCGCTAGAAGCTTGGGATTCTCCCAATTTCTCATTAGATTTCCCTTATTCATAAAATAAAGGGGGAGTGGAGGTGTGTACAGGTTCGCAAGATGGTTGTGTGTCAGGGGGAGTTACCCTTTGCTATTGATGTCAAAGGTGGAGTGAATGTTGTAGGAAGAGGTGTCATGATCGCAGGGGGAGTACTTGTGTTGCCATCAATGCCAAAGGGGGAGCTTGTTGATCAATGGTTGTCATTGATTTCAACCCAAGCAGCACCAGGGGCTACCCCGATCTTGCATGGGAATTTTGACTTACCAAATTACTATATTCCAAGTCAAGGATATTTTATATGGTTTCTACTTGTCGATATGTTTCCGTTGATATATGGCACACCACATAATTCTTCACGGTTTGAGAGATATTCATGTTTGAAGTTAGTAACCCTAGTTAGTGGGCTAAAAGCCCATGGGGTTGTGGCATGACACTAATAATTGGTTGTGGTCATTGAACGGTAGATAATTAATAATTTTTAAGCTCCTAAAATCCCTCCCGCGTTCACTTTTTGAAGACCCTCTCAACCGAAGCATTTATATAAATTGTGATCCTTATATCCTCCTCATGTAGGGATTTCGCTACTTGAAACAGGTCGTCGTGGCATTTTTTCTATAACTTTTTTTCTACGAAGGTTCAAAAGTTGAATTTTTTATCACGAAAATCTGAAATCCTGAGGAAGCTCGTGTAAACATTTCAAATCATGGTTTGCAATATTTTCGGAGATATGATCTGTGGAAGTTAGGGTTTTTGCCGACTCTTGAACTTCATCTCAAAGAGGTGACTTTGGGAAAATCGTCATAACTCTCTCTCTGAGCATTTGATTGGAATTCGGTAAAAATTGGCGAATAGTGCATAGACTGTAGTTTTTTTTGTATCAATTTCAGAGCTGAAGGAGGAAATAGTGACACGTGGCACATCGTACAAGTTCGATGTACTGAACTAGTCCATAATTAGGTCATTGTAAGGGAATGGGTATAAATTTTCCTTGAAGAATCCAAACTGGCTTAGACCTGTGGCATTGGAAAGAAGACTCATAGGGATACTATAGGACTGAAAATCACATATTGGGGATCTGAAATAACAGAGATACACCAGATTCAATATCGAGCTCCTAGAAGGCAAGAAAAAGCTAGATCATGTGCTGTCAATGGCTGCAAAGGACCAAGCTTTCTAGGGTAGCAAAGCAAATAAAGGTGCAACAGAGGTAAGCTCCAGGTAAGTGTATTATGTATATTCATGTTCATTCTTAATTGCATTAGGTTATTTGTATTCTAATTTGTTTTTTTCTTTATTTTAGCACTGACAATGCTCTGCAGGATGAGGTAAGTTTTGCTATTATCATGTCATGGGTATTTCCTTGAAGAAATTTTGCAGGTATTATATATTCATCAAGATAATACTCAATGCATGATATAATTTTTTGAAAAGTGAGAAATGGTAGCATGAAAAGAGCAACAATCAAGGTGCAGAACAATAGAAGAAGTTAACCACATGAAGTCTTCACGTGGGCAACACTGCATATAGTCATTTTAAAGGTATCATTGTACTAAGTCATTGTAAAAGAATCATTGTAAAATTTGTACAAGTGTCTATCTGCCAAGAATTGAAGAGGCAGTGTCAGGAGGTCTAGGATCATCATTAGGTATTTGTGTCATAGTTGGGGTTATGGTCTAGTGTGTCTTCTTCTTCTACATCATTCTACATCATTGTAAAATGGACCATTTTCCCTGGTACGAGAGTCCATTCTTATGTTATTCTTATATAGGGTGGTAGGGTGGTGCTAGGCTGGTGCATGAAGTCACCAACAGGTTCAAGCCTGTGAAAAATTCAGGGTGGTAGGGTGGTGCTAGGGTGAGTTGTAGCTCATTGGGTGTTGGGGAATCCATTCAGTTGACTATTGAAGAATATTGGGCATTGGAGCGTCCATCCAGTGGGAGCTGGAGAAGAATTCTTTTCTAGATTCTAGGAAGTTGGAGCTTTCTTTTCAATTGGAGTTGAATATTAAAGAATTATTAGAAAAGAATTAGGTGGTTTTTGTCCCGGAGTGGGTTTCCACCTTAAAAACTGTGTGCATTTGTGTTCCTCTTGTTTGCTTCTATCATTGTACAAACAATGATAATAATTGAAGAACAATCAATACTCCTAAGATTAATAATAATACTAATTGAAAGGGAGCACTGATTCCCCCCATCCAGATATTCATAAAAATGTTTTGCGAGCAAGAGGATGTGCACCAATGCTAGGGAGCAGCATAAACGAGTGCAAGCGCACAGTACGAGAACTGCTTGTGGCTTAGCAATGTAACGCACAACCCCGAGCAGCACAGCCCGGCGCACCTCACTGTTTTATCAAATTTCACCTTCCTTCTTGACTTTTCATGCTTTGCTAAAGTTGCTTGATTATGGAAAGAGCGAATCAAGTTTGAAATGATGCTATTTGGGTTCAAATACTTTGTGGGATTTGTTTTTGATGATTTTGAAACTCACTTTTGCAATGTTTAATTTCACTTTTAAAACTTTGAAAAATACCCTTTAACTCTTTTTCTTTGCTTTGCAGATTGATCATGCTGGAGTAGGAACTTTTCATATTTTGGAATTTGATGTGTTTGGCATATGGAACTGAGTTGGCAGCTTTGGGAAATTGATTACTTATTACATATAATGAACATAAAATAAAATAAAATTACATCTTTGTTTTTTGAAATAAAATTACATTTCAGAATGAAACTCAAACTTGAAATCAAAATTAAAACTTTGGAAACCATATTTACATGCTTACAAATCTTCTTTAGATGATAAAGGGATATTATTTGGATCACTCTCATTCTTTTTCTGACCTTATGCAATGAAATGGTGTTTTATTTACACCTTGGAAAAATGAAAACCTAGAGACCTAATGAAGACTTTGAGTGACCAGACTTCATGGTGACTTGACTGACATATTTACATGATGAAATGGACTTTCATGATTGAAGTATGCTCAGCAAGACATGAAGGTGGGCCAACAAAAATAAATTTTTGAGGAGTAGTGATGTTTTTGGACTAAGACTACCATCAGTGAGTAAATTTTTGCATGACCTAATGGAATGATAAAAAATTTCTGAGTGAGACTCCTAAAATGATATGAAAAGAGTATTTTTGATCACTGAGGGCAGTATGCAAATAATGACACTAACATGTTCTATGCTTAGAAAAATTACTTCAATTTTCCTTTAGTATCCCAATTATAATTTCCAATTTAGTTTTCCAATAAAAATCACATTAAACATAAATCATATTAACATTGATTGTAAATAAACCATAAAATAAAATGTAGAAGACACGACGAGACAAGATGACACCGGATTTGGTGGATACCACGGAAAAACCCCAATGTGGGGAAATACCTTTGATTAATTATTCTTATTATTATATCAAATTTTAAGCAGAGAGAGAGAGTACAAAATTCAAAGTTGAATTTCCAAATCAAATTCAAAACAACCCTATCAAATCTTCCTTTAACTGCAGTCAAATTCAACCCTAACCAAAAATTCAAAGTAGTAGAAAAACTTCCCCTTTGAAGCTCGGTCAAAGGAATTCAAACTCGACCTCTTTAGCTTGTCAAATATCAGTCAAAATAGTACACAAAACAATAGTCAAACTCAGTAAACTAAAGTAAACTTCTACGGTCAACACAGGTTAAAGTGATCATAATTTCTCAATTTATATGCTAATAGCTACCTTCCATAATCAATTTTTTCCCGTAAAAATATAAGTAAAAGGATGAGTCAAAGTGTCTGGTCAATGTTGTTCAAACCCTACAACAACTCTGAACTTTTATCCTTGCAATCTGCCCAAAAAATGCGTCCTCCTTGCCACATGTGTGAGAGAAAAGATCTTCCCAATAACTGTATGAACCAATGGGAGAAGGAGAGAAGAAATGTGTGAGTAATGATGATTCCAAATGAGGTGAGATGTCACTTATATTTATACAAGTCGTTGATGGTGAAGTGACATGTCTCTTGGGTTTCATGAGCCTACATAATGATGTGGTCGACCTTGAAAATTTAAACATGTGGGCATAGATTCAAAAACACATTTGTGCTTGTCCAAATTAGATGATATTTAGGTCAATTTTGGGCCTCTTTAAAAGAGGAATTCAATGAAATAATAATATCCATCAAATGAGTTGTCTAATAGCGGAATTTGGCCCTAGTTTCCAATTTTAACACTCCCTCTCAATTAGGGATAATTACACCTGCCAAGCCATCCATCATCACTGATCATCATGCCATCCTGTCATCATGTACCATATTTGTATCTTGTCTTAGATATGTTGAAAAATGATGTAATAATTAATAATAATTGATCGAAAGTGAGTCACAGGACCTTGCTACTCTCCACTGACAAAATTCAGTCCACGGGTAGAACCCCAATCATATTTGATCTTGAATGATCATGTTTTTGAACACCATGCATCCTTGACATAGGGAGTATGGTAGTACATGATGTGCCCATTTATATTTCTATGGTCCATGTCCAATTTTACCAACTCATTGGAGAGATGAGAGGTACTTCCCATGAGTCCCAGACTTCATGGGTAGGATGTATGTTGGGGCATCAACAAGAGAAGGTGAACCACTTATCTTGCTCATATGCCATAGGAGAATGTGAGCACCTTATCCTACGCATATCTCAATCATAGGGGAAGGTGAACCACTCACCGTACACACATGTGTCATCAATCATAGGGGAAGGTGAATCACTCACCCTACACATGTCAACCATCATGGGGTATCATAGGGGAAAGTGAACCACTCAAACTGTACATAGCACACCAATAGGGGAAGGTGAACCACTCACCCCATGGACACTCATAGCTCCAAGAAGTACCCCAAGCCCCCAGGCACTCCCAGGGCTCAATGTTCAACTCAAGCGAGACGCTCATGGGAGGGTCTTTCCACGACTCCAAGTATCTCTTGGAATGCTAAGAATTTGACCTTACCTAATGGATTTATGAGAATGTATGCAACTAAATCATTAGTCCTGGTGTGTTGGAGCCTTATTCCCCCCCTATACCATATCCCATATAAAGTGGTACCTGATTGGAGCAGTCGTTGAACACGTGATTCTCTGAAAGGTGAATCCCACTCTAGTTGTCATAGAATATCACAATGGTATCCATCACATGCTAAAATATCTCACTAAAGAGATTCCTCAACCAAAAAACCTCAGAACATGACATACTAGTTGCAATGTATTCAGCCTTACCGGTGCTTAGAGAAACCAATTTTTGCTTCTTGCTCATCCAAGAAATCGAAGCAGACCCCAAAGAGTAGAAAAATCCAGATGTGCTTTTGTGATCCACCACACTTCGAGCCCAGACAAGATTAGTATATCCATGCAGACTCAAATTTGTAGAAGTGTATCTCAGTCCATAGTTGATTGTGCCACAAATATATCTCAAGATATTCTTAGAATAAATCCAATGTATGTGATGACGCTCGACCATAAATTTACTATTCACAACAAAGCATATTTCTGAATGAAATTTTACCAAGAAATTTTGGGCCCCCACAAGTTGTCTATATTCAGAATGGTTTTCCAATTCATGCACACCAACACTTTTTAATAGTTTATTGAATTTGAGTTCCATTGGAGTAGACACAAAATTGCAATCCACCATCTCACCTCTCTTGAGCAACTTCACAATGTATTTTCCTTGAGAAAGGAAGATGTCACCTAGATTTTTCCAGAGCTCTAGGCCTAGGAAGTAGTGCATCATACCTAGGTCATTCATCTAGAACTTGGAATCCAACTCCCTGTTGCATTGATAAATGAGAGGTTCTGCACCTATCAGAAAGAGATAATCTACATAAAGGACCAAAATGAGAGGAATTTACTTTTCAACTTTGAATTATAGGATAGGATCAACATCTCTCCTTGTAAATGATAGGTTCATAAGATAGCTATCAATCCTCTCATACCAAACCCTAGGGGCTTACTTCAACCCATATAGGGCTTTCTTTAACCTGCATACATGTGTCCTTCGAACCCCTGAGGTTGTTCCATTTAGACTTCCTCCTTAAGCGAGCCATGTAAGAAAGAAGTATTAACGTCAATTTTATCTAGACTCCATCCTTGAGTGGCAATGAGAGAAACGATAGATCAAATAGTGGTATATCGGGAAACTGGTGCAAATATCTCATCATAGTCCACTCCTTCCTTTTAAGAGAAGCATCGAGCAATGAACCTGGCCTTATATTTTTCAGCACTCCCATCAAACCCATGTTTAATTTTGTATATCCATTTTAAGGTGACTACGAACTTTTCCTTGGGTCTAGGAATGACTTCCCATACATCATTATTCATGATAGAATCATATTCATCATTCATCGCATCCTCCCAAAATTGGTTCTTTACAACTACTTTGAACGTATATGGCTCAGTTTGAACAATAATAATCATAGAAGCTAAGTACTTGTGATACTTGTTCGTCTTATTACTTTCACAAAATGTCCCTCCTGGATAAATATGTCTTTCAACATATTCAAGAGTATATTTGAGCCACAGAGGTATTTTCCTTGAGGTATATGGATCACCACGAGGTGGACCAATGGGATCCATCAAGCCTTCAACATCGGGCATAAGATCATCAATTGGAGGTTCATCCTGTTTTTCTACAGAATCATCATTGTCCTTCCTTGAGATAGCGAGATATTTGGCTTTCCCAAGGGAAGTATCTTTTTATGAACGTGACATTATGGCTTACTTTCACATCTCTTTGAACAGACACATAGATTCTATATGACTTTTGATTTTCACTGTAGCCAACAAATATCCCTTTCTCCCTAGATTCTTCCAACTTGTTTATTTTCTATTTAGGAACATGAAAAGACATAGGACAACCAAATATTCTAAAATGAGAAACATCAGGTTTCTTACCAGTGAATATCTCCTCAGGTGTCATGAAATCTAATGCTTGATGTGAGCTCCTATTTTTAACATACATGACAATGTTGTAAGATTCTCCCCATAAGAACTTCGATAGACATTGATAATGGAGAATGACATGGGTGGCTTCCATGATTGTTCGATTATTCCTTTCAAAAACTCCATTGTTCTCAAGAGTGTATGGAACAATTGTCTCCCTCTTAATACCAACCTCTCTGCAAAATTAATTGAATTCATTTGATTCATATTCGATTCCATTTTCAGCCCTCAATATCTTTATTTTCTTCCCTATTTTATTTTCCATCAATTCTTTGAAAGAATGGAACCATTTGAACATTTCATCCTTCTTCTTCAAGAAATAGATCCATGTTTTGTGTGAGAATTCATCCACAAATATTGCATAGTATCAGTATCCTCCAAATGATGCTACTGGCAACATACCAGATAGGTTAGAATGGACCAATTGAATAATATCAGTAGTTTGGCTTTCATTAGAAGGGAATGGTTCCCTTGTAAGTTTCCCAGATGCACAACCCTCAAAAACCCCTTCATGATTCATGTTGAATTCAGGCATACCCGTGACCATCTTCCTTACCCCGAGTAAGGCTTTTTAATGAAGGTGGGAAAATCTACAGTGCCATAGTTCAGATTGAAGAGGAGTATCACAAGTCATGGCTCCCAAAGCACTTCCTCCAACTTGATAGATACCATCAACCCTAAATCCAAGTGTGAATGCATATTTAAGGACATGCTCTTATTAAAATTAGGAACATACAACACTTCTTTTAGATGAATGGGTTGACCTTCATTCAAGTTAAGAGTGACAGTACCTATCCCTTTCACGGGGTAGGTGGAATTATCTCCAAGTATGATCTCCAAATTAGTATTCTTAAAATCAAATTTGAGAGGGCCTCCTTGTACCTAGTGAATTGCCTTGAGGCTCCACTATCAACCAACCAATTATCCAAATAATTCGGAGGATGGGCAATAGATAGAGTAGAAATAAGATAAAACACTTTTTATTTTTCTACAACATTACTTTTCTCATACCTTGAATTTCTCATCCTTTTGGGAGGTCGACCATTTCCATCTCGAGCAGTGGGAGAATTCCTCTTTTATTTATTGTTGAACTTGTTGTTTCTTTGATTTTCATTTCCTTTGAAATTGTTGTCATCATCCCTTGGAGAATCCTTCTTGTGAGGACACTCTATAACATAGTGGCCAAACATATTACAATTGTAAAATCTTCCTTTTCTTCCTTCTTTGAATCCTTGCTTGAACCCTTCACCTTGTATCCTTGGACCAACATTATTTTTCTTCTTTTCATGAACAAAGAAAGTAGTTGGTTCATTTCCATTTGAAGGCTTACCTCTCTCCATAATCCTGATCTCCTCTTGTGTGAATATAACTAATAATTAATCAAAACTAGGAATCCTATCATTGTTGAGAATGGTCGTGTTAAATACATCCCATTCTCTTGAAAGACCTCCAAGTGAAATGACGGTGAGCTCCCTGTCAGAAATAACTTCTCCAATAGATAGTAGGTCACTCTTGATTTGTGTTATTCTCATAAATTAGGATTACATAGACTTTCCTTTATCCATATTTATTTCATTCAACTTGTTCTTGAGAAATAAGATTTTATTTTCATTGTTTACTTTAAACATCCTGAACAACTTAGCATACATCTCCTTAGATGTTCCCAAATCAGAAAAATAGGAACCAAATGCTTTTGAATGGAGTCTATGATAATTATCTTATATTCGACCTCACCTTTCTTATACTTTGTATTTGCAGCAACATGTGCATTTGAAGGAGGCTCCACCAAGCTTCCTTGCACATAGTCCATGGCATCATGCTCTTCCAAAGTCATATTCCATGCATGCTATTTATATTTTTCCTTGAGCGTATCCTTAGATTTGAAGTAAGATGTAGTATCCATTCAGGCTAGTCCAATCTTGTCTAACAAATATCCCTTAGTGATTTTTTTTCTCTCTCTTTCTTGGTATTTGTCTTCACCTGGGCTCTGATACCATGTTAATTTTAGTTAACAATGGTATGTTCTATGCTTAGCATAATTAATTCAATGTTCCTTTAGCACCCCAACGAAAATTTCTAGTTTATTTTTCCAATAGAAATCAAATTAACCATAAATCACATTAACAATGACTATAGGTAGAACATAAAATAAAATGAAGAATACGTGCCAAGACAAGAGGACATCAGATTTGGCGGATGCCAGAGAAAAACCCCAATGTGGGGATAACGATTTGATTAATATTTCTTATTATTATAATAAATATTCAACAAAGAGATGGAGAGAGAGTACAAAAGTCAAAATTTACTTGCCAAATAAAAGTCAAAACAACCTTGTCAAATCTGTAGCTAACCCTAGTCAAATTCATTCCTAACCAAAAATTCAAAGATGGTCAATGCAATAGAAAAATTCCCCTTTGGAGCTTGGTCACAGGTATTCAATATCATCCTATTTATTTGGTCAAATAGTAGTAAAAACAATCCACAAAACAACAATCAAACTCGGTTAAACATACCTGCAGTCAACACAAGTCAAAGTGCCCAATTTTTTTATTATTTCTTTGCCAATCTAAACGGCCTGCCAAAATTGATTTTTTCACAAAAACATGGCAGTCAAAGGACCAATCAAAGTGTCTGGTAAAAATTGGTCAAAACTTGCAACAACTTTGAAATTTCAGCCTTGCAATCTTCCTAGAAGATTTGTCCTCCTTTCCACATGTGTGAGAGAAAATATCTGCCCAATAGTTTTACGAACCATTGAGAGAAGGAGAGAGAATAAATGCATGAGAGATGATGATGCCAAATGAGGTGAGAGGTCACTTATATTTATACAAGTCTTTGAAGGTGAAGTGACATGTCTCTTGGGATTTATGAGCCTACATGATGATGTGGTTAACCTTGAAAATTTACACATGTATGGGCATAATTCAAAAACAAATTTATGATTGTCAAAATTTGATGATCTTTAGGTTGATTTTGCTCCTCTCAAATAGAGGAATTAAATGAAATAATCATATTCATCAAATGATATGTCCAATAGTGGAAATTTTTCCTATTTGTCAATTATAACAAGTCTTTTTGGAACTAGATGTTGAATGTGTAGGTTCTAACCTAGAAACCAACCTTTATAATGGAAACCTATATATCCATTTCTTTGAATATGTATGTGTGAATAAAAATATCCATTCTCGTCTACTTTAACTATGATATATAGTCATTAAATAATATTACAATCGAACAAATAATCATCTCCATCAAATGATATGTCTAATAGTGAAAATTTTTCCTATAACAAGTCTTTTTGGAACTAGATGTTAAATGTGCAAGTTCTAACCTAGAAACCAACCTTTATAATAGATACCTATATATCCATTTCTTTGAATATGTATGTGTGAATAAACATATCCATTCTCATCTACTTTAACTATGATATATAGTCATTAAATAATATTACAATCGAACAAATAAAAACATCCAATATTAAACCAACAAACCTCAACTTAGATAAATAACATCCCAAAAAAAATTCATCATTACAGGAACTTTGAATCTACTACATCACATGCTAACGACGTGATGAGCCCTTACATCCCAAAAACCATTCATAGCCATTATTGATACATGTGACAAGACCTTATCTATAAGCAATCCTAAAATTATGTAAAAAAAAATTGAAATAATAAAATACATTAACTATAAAAATATAAGTATAATTCATATTAATACTAATTTTAAATAAATATAAAAATAAAAGTTATATTAATTAACTGAATTTAGTTTAGGTAATAAAGAGAAATATTGTTGATTTTTTTAATCATGTGACGTGTTAAATTCATAACACTTTTTTTTTTTTTTACTTTCCTATAATAATTTTTTATCTTTATTATAATATATAAATATTAATATAATAAATTTTATAAACACTTTTTATTTATTTTTATTAATATTGAAAAAATATATTATGATATGATATATGTTTTTATTATTATGTAACCATATATATGAACATTTTGTTTTTTTGTTTTTAATTATAATACGGATATGGAATATATAAATTAAATTTAGTTTTATAATAAATTTAATTTTGAGAAAATAATTAAAATTGTAATTTAGTATTTGGATTGTAAAGGATTTTTAAAGATTCAAAGAAAATTTTTTGGGCTGAATTTTCAAAGAACATTTTTAGAGGTATTTTTTAAAGTGACATTTTTTTAGAGTAAGCGTTTTGGGTTGAAGTAAATATTTTATAATGATTTTTTAAAGTGAGTTTTTTTCTAAATTTTTAAAGTGAGATTTTTTTGCAGGACTTTGAAGGAAATATTTTGAGCTTCATTTTTAAAATACATTTTTTTGGCGATATTTTTAAAGTAGGCATTTTAGGTTGAAGTATGTCTTTTGTGAAAAATTCTTAAAGAGAGTTTTTTTGAAATTAAATCTTTTGTAATGATTTTTTGAAGTGAGTTTTTGTCTAAATTTTGATAGTGAGTTTTTTTTGCAAGATTTTGAAGGAAATTTTTTGAGCTTCATACTAAATTGTCATGGGAAATCAAAGAAATTGCAAGAGAAATTATGATTGAATAAGAAAACCTAAGGCTAGTAGAGAATATGGGAGAGAATATCGCAAAGAAAGAAGAGAAGAACACCCAAATATTGAAAGGGAAAATCAACCTCAACTAGAAGTTGAAGGAGGTATGTAAATGTAAATATTATAAATGATATTTTAAATTTAACTAGTGTATTGTGAAACTTAATTTTTATTTGATGAAATAATTTGAAAAATATTTTGCAATGTAAATAGAGAGAGATATTCTTCATAACATTGATGATGAAATAAAAAATGTTGAAAGAGAAAGTGAAAAAGATATTTAACCAATGATTAAAGATGTTGAAAATGTTGAAATAAATTCAAGTGAAGAAATTGAATCACCAAGTATGTATATATATGTTGAATGTGTACTATTGAAATTATACATTTTTATTAATTTTTCAATTTCATTCAAACACTATTTTTTAATTTAATTATTTATTGAATATTTAAACCCATTTTTTACATTTAATTCTCATATGTATAGATGAAATCAATATTGATGATGAGATGTTAGAAAATGTTGACACTGACACAAATGGAGATAAAAAAGCTGACCATGCTATACGATATTGTGTTAAGCGAATTATTGATATGTTCAAAGATGAAAATGTGGCAGTTCAAACCCAAATTTTGAGAAGTATCTTAACATCAAAGAAATTAAAAGAAGCTATGACTCTATTGGGTATTCGAAAATCAATAAAAGATAAAAAACGAAGAAAATTGTGATACAAAATATAAATAGTGCTCTAAAGTCAATTGGAAGATCTAGAAAGAAAAGTGATTTAGATGCACATAGAGAAACAAAAATGGAAGTGGTTTCATCAAGTACTAAAGAGAATCATTTGGTAAAATCTATGGCACAAGCATTAGGGACCTCACAAAAAAAATTGCACAAACATCGAAAATTTCAATTATAAATAGATGTAAATGATGAACTTTCTTGTTGGGTAGTTATTTGTAGGCAACCATACACATATAGAATTGGAGAAGTTGTTAAAATAATAATATATGAATATTGGATGAAAAATTCATGTGTTTCATTAAAAGCAAGGGATGTGATGCAATGAAGGATAACACAAAATCAGTACGAAGAACATGAAAAACATATCTTGGACACCACTCAGATATAATTGTTCAACAAGTTCATATAAGACAATCATGAAATTAATGTCTCAATCGGTGATTTTGTGCAACAAAAACCATGGTATGTTAAACCTATCACTGTACGCGACACTTGTTATTGTCGTTATCATGTGAAATTTCAGTTATATTATGATACATTCCTTCATTTTGGTAAAACATTTTGGAAAAATTCATGTCCTCCTTCCACTATTCATGATTTAATATCCAAAATTATATGTGCAAGAGAAAGCCATGAATTATTTTACCAAACGAAATGTGTTTGTGGGAAAAAATGCGATCATTGTGGAAATTTGACTTTATTTCACAACAAATATCCTATTGATATAAATGATCAATCATTGTCCAACATAAAAGTGAAATGGAAGAGATACGAATATCTTCATACATTGATTGGTTCAAGTAGTACTACAAGTGCTAAAATGATTGATTTACAAGAAGAAGACACTTTTGTGATATATTTTTTGGGAAAGTTTGAGGTAGAAATTTATAAATACACCAAGCATTCCCATAGAGCTCAATGGAAAGACTTGCAATTCAAAAAATATCGTGAATTTTTTCCACCAGGGACCATTTTGTCAATAGTTGATTTTGCAAAGAATTACACATTTGTTCCACAAAATGAAATACAGAGTGAATACTATCATTCTGACCAAGTCTCTATGCTTGTCCATATTCTATATAGACATGCTAAAAAAAATGTTAATCATATAGAAAGCACCAGTGAAAATCGACATGTTATTAAATAATATCACTTTTATATCAGTGATGATCGTACACATGATACACATTTTGTACAACATTGTTTTGATAAGATTTATGACTCATTGAAAGGTCATGGAATAAAATTCAATGAAAATTGGATATGGTTAGATAGATGCATAGGTCAATTCAAATATTCACGATCATTCTTGTGGTTGTGTCGTCTTCATATGAAAACCCACATTAAACATTGTTGGAATTTCTTTGAGATTGGTCATGGAAAATGAGAACATGATGGTGTAGGGGCATGTATAAAACGAGCACTTCGAAGATATCAAATGGACCACTTTGTACGTTGACTTGTCTCAACTGAACAACTTGTCACATGTACAAGGGAAGTACAAAGGCACATGTACATATATACAAATTAACTTATATATATATATATATATATATATATATATATATATATAATTTTTATTAATTTTATAATTTTTAACATTATTTATCACAATGATTATCTATGATTGTATTTTATATAACATATTTATATTCTTTTTTGACTTTTCGATATAGGTTTTTTCGGCATATTGGGGTTCAAGATGTATATAGATCGATTGGAAATGGCGTTGAAACAATAAAAGGGACTCAAAAATTGCATTCAATTACAACAAAGGAGTAGCAAAATGTGTTTGCATTTTATAATTATTGTTTTTGTCATGTTTGCATAGATGACACATAATCCAATGATGTTTGTGAAAACAATATGTATGTAAAAAATTGGCAACATACAGAATTAAATACAAAGGGGAAAATTTCTATTGCAAACTTTGAAGAGACGCAATCATAAGAGACTATAGTATTATCTGAAGGTGATCGAGTTTCTGAACTTGTTAGAGAAGGTAACATTTCAATTTATTTCAAATGATAGAGATCCAAAAATAGATAATAAAAAAAAGTACATATGTTAATTTTAAAGTTATTTTTTTCCTGTTAATTATGATATGAATTTATGCACTTGTTTTATTGTGCAGGAGATGTTTTTGCTATAGTTTCACTTGCTAATAACGTAGAAAATGTCAAGTATTATTTGATGCGTTTCGCTGAACGAAAGATGAAATTATTGAAATACTGTGATGATAATAGGTTTATATATGAGAGAGGGTCTATTATACTGAAATGATGTTTTTTCCAACAAACTCATTGAAGTCAGAATATCGTTTACTTTCAAGACTATGAATCTGATGTCATAAGTTGTCAATATAGTCAAGTGGTGTGTGCAACACACATAAAGTTGATAGAATTTCAATCAAAGAAAAAAATGAAAGTTACGAAATGGAAAATGTCAAAAGCTAACCATGAACGAATCATTGAGGATGGAATTCCATTAGATTTTTTTTTATTGAACTGCCCAACAATTTCTTCTCCTTGGATTCATCTTTGAGAACTTATAGAACTCAAGTACAAATTGTTAGCTTTTTTTTTTTGTGAATTCTTAAGATGTACATTCTTATATGTATATTTTAAGTTATGTAAAAGTGTGTTAAGGATTTGATTAGATTGATAAATTGTGTTTGCACATGCATACAAAAATTAATTTATACATGTATACATACATGTACATTCTCTAGTTTTAAACGATTTCATACATTCTCTAGTATGAGCTAGTTAATTTTATGTCATTATTGCAAAATGTATGTATCTATAATATTTGATATAATGCAAATTTCAAGTTATGATCTTGCTTTAGAAATCTAAATAAAACTATAATATTCATTCAAATGAAAAATCATGAACCGTGTTTTGTAATTTCCAATTTTATTATATTAAAGTTTACTATCAACTCACATCCATAATAACCTTTCTATGTACATTAATGAAAAATGTTGTATACCATATTTTTTAATGCAATTTTAAAATTTTATGATTGTTTAACACATCTATGTACATATATAATTTTATGATTGTTTAACACATCTATGTACATATATAATTTTATGATTGGTTTTAGATGGACATCTACATGTATTTTATATTAACATTATAAGAATGCTTTAAAATGAAAAATGTATGAATTAAATGCAAATTTTCTTTCATTGCTACATGTTCAAAAAAATGTTAGACAACTTCTTCTTCAAATTGTTTGGATGTTCCTATCTCCATCATACACTCCATCGCTAAAGTCATTGGAGAACAAAAATCATCTCCACAAACGTAAAATTCAAAAAATTTAAAACTGTAAAATAACTGAAGATCTAGATCTCATTTTTTAATGAAAATTTCACTTCAATTTATAACTTGAAGCATAAGTGAAAAATTGAATACTTGTGGCAGTGGATTATTTGGCACAACTCCTAATAGGGAATAAGAGGGTGGATCCATTGCGAAAAAATCGGACGTAGTAAGAATCTGTTAACATTTAACTATATACATGTGTACACATAATTATTTATTTTAAAAATATGTTATCATGATACCGATATAATAATAGAATAATAATTGTACATCAATATCATGAACTCTTAAAAAAACCAACATTTCCCAAAATATCATCTTAATTGCCAAACCCTGAACCTTGGACAGTGATTTTATCAAAATTTTCGTTCAACAAGCGTGTTAACTGCAAATGGTGAAAATATGATACATTTTATTTAGATTAACACATACAAATACACATGTATATGTAAATTACAAATTAAATTAAAATATTCACCCTAACCATTAACACATACCCATCCCATGCTCTCATCCCCATAAAGAATTAAGTCATGCAACCATTGCAACAATGCTTTGCGTATGTTCTAAGCTCTTCAATACTCATATTGTTTATCTCATGATCTGTACTATACACAAAATTAGCACGTGCATTATCTCATGCTCTTTTTTGATTCAGACCAATATTAATTCCACTAAGTTCAACCTCAACATTGTCTATGATGACATCCCTTTCTTCTCGAATAATTTGAGAAGTGGCACTATCTTTGACTGAAAAGTTTCCACACGAGGAGGTCGTCTTACCAATGGTGGATCAGGGTGAGACAACTCAACATCACGCTTAACGCCCCTATGGTCACATAATCGACCTTTCCAGGGACCAAAAAAATTAGAAGGAAGGTCATTATAATTGGGTTTCATTCCAAAAAATAATTCCTCATAAAATAATTTTGAAAAATAAACATGATTCTTGTCATTCCATGGTAGTATTCCATAGGCTTAAAGGTGCCTATCATATAAATGTCAGGCTATATTAGGGTTTTACAAATATTTCACCTTTAGCATAATTTTGTTTGGCCCTTATTTGAAATTAAACATATATTTTTCCATTTATTTTGTAACTTTGTTTTTAACATCGTCCCATGTATTGAGACCCATTACTGTTTCTTTTCTTTTCCCCATCATTTCTAAAAAAGTATCAGTGGTTGGCCCAAGATTTTTGTAAACATCTACAAGAGTGCTTAGAGAGTGCGTAACTATTTGTAAGCTTTCTTGACTCTACAGGGAGTTTCAAAGACATAAGATCTTTTCTCAATTTTAAATAAAGATGTTCGCAATTGAATGAGCATTGTTGGATGTTTGTTTCCCAATGCAAATAATTAGGAATTTTAGAAGGATAATTCATGGTTGGTGTACAACCTTCTTCTTGAATTATGCGATCTGGCCTACGTTTTTTTTGACCAACATTTTCACCCTTTGTGTAAATATATAAAATTATGTATAAATAAAAAACATGTGAAAAATTTTGTACAAATTTTATTTTTAACCATAACAAAAATTATATAAATAATTTAACAAATTAATAATTAAATGATAATAATATTCAGATTCATGGCCACCTCGAGATGACTGAGCAACATTATGCCCATCGAAGATGGTTGAGAACTAGCATGAACACCCATTGGTTGAGAACCAACATGACCGCCCATTGATTGGCGACCAGAGGAATGTATACCACCACTACCACCTTCATGCGATGAGAGCGAAGCTTCATAAAAAAATATGAATTTATAATCATTTCAAATATACATACATATGATTGTGTAGATTGCATGAACCTTACCACGATTTCGTGAACCATGGCCAAGTTCCATTGATTGATTTGATAATATTTTCCTCCAAACTCCTAAAAATGAAATTTATTAAAAATTAATTTAACTCACAAAATTGATGATAAATAAATTCCATATGTATACATGTATGTATGGGGACAAGATTATATATTTAATAAAAAACAAATTCCATATGTATACATGTATGTATGGGGATAATATTATATATTCAAATGTCATTTAAATTTTTTTACATTTAATATAAATGCCATGAACACGATGGATATCCCTCGATCCATGATCCCCCTCTCTTGTAGAGGCATGGGACTCTATTGATGTTCGCCTCAAAGAATCACGTGGAAAATAATCATCCTCCATGATATATATATGGATATCTACATATACATAGATACACATGATGTTTAGAGTCTCGAAGAATCATGTGGAAAATGATCACCCATGATATATATATATATATCCACAAATACATATATACATGATATTTAAAAAGTTACCTCGTGCATTTACAATTATTTTTAAAATTACTATTTATTTATTTTTTAAAGAATTTAAAAAATTAATGTTATTTACACAAATGTTGGAGCACAAATTGAACACAAATTATGTAAAACAAAAATGCATAAATTGATGTGTAAAACTCATTTGACTATTTAAACAAAAATTTGTTGAAGTCTTGCACATTTTGAAAATTAAATACAAAATTTTCCAAAACATGAAGTTCACCAAGTTGTGCTTACATAGTGGGTGCACATTTTGAAAATTAAATACAAAATTTTCAAAAACATGAAGTTCACAAAGTTGTGCTTACATTGTGGGAACAAACTTGGTATATAGTTGAAAAAAACACATGGTCATTAAAAATTCCACATTTATAACTAAAAAACACGTACATATCAAATATATCTTACAATGCCCATTAATAAAAAATTTATGGATAGTGTCTCAACACTAATTCATATTTGACAAATGAATCTTGAATTGGAATTTCCCCATACAATAGATCACCATACATCTTATTAACATTTTCACAATGTTTTATACTAAATGATTGAAATTGTCTAACAATATTGTTTGCTTTTCCATGCAGTTGTTTTAGCCTCTCCTTCTTAACTTGGTACACACCTTTCATCTAGTTGCACACAAGTTCAAAGTTGGTGAAAACTACCATTCCATTGGATCCATACTCCCTAGTTATTCCAAAGCCTTCTATCAATGTAATATAATATGCTTCATTGTTTATTGTTGTTCCAGGTATATTCATTTTCCTTTGGAGGACTTTGTTAGTCACAATATTACATAGCACATATGTAATCACTTCTTTCCCTGGATTGGGATAATAAGAAACATTTATGCATAATGTCCATTTTTCAACGATGTTTAGTGGGCTTTTTGATCCCTAAAAAAACAAATTCAATAAAATATTATATGAACATTTATTACAAATTCCTTAAAGTTTATGGGAGAAATGACATGTACATGGTTTCCAAAAACACTAGGACCACAGTAAAATATTAAATGAACATTCATTGCAAATTCCTTAAAGTTTATGAGAGAAATGACATGTACATGGTTTCCAAAAACACTAGGAGCATCCTTGCATTTAGCTAAAATTTTTATAATAGTTTACTGCCAATGAAAATGAGTAACAACACATCCTAGACATTATGGTTGGTTAGGTGATAGTGGACCCCTATGAGGTGATAGACACAAACCTGCTATTTTATTGATTAAAACCTACTATACTTTTTTGACATTAATGAAGCAGTCATAAAAAGTGGAACACAAGAAGTGGGGGAACCACCAAGATTTTCCACATGAGTCTCCTAAGTGTGATGAAGAGCTTTCTGCCTCAAAGCAAGGAAAAAGATACTAGAATGACACATGTGATTTTGAAAGAATCCTTGTTATTAAAAAGTACAGGGGCTATTGGAAATCCTTAACTAAAATCCAATCAACCTCCTTCAAAACATTGGAGCTCACCAGATAGAGATAGCGTGGAAGATGATGTCCAAAATCATGATAATGGTGTTGTTTCTACACTAATATTTTTGATCAGGTAACATTAGATATATTGATGGAAACCGTATAGGTATGAATTTTTCATGCCAATATAGCATGTGAGCTGAAAGGAATTGGGTAAGATTTCCTTGATCTATGCTTCAATATCTCAATTGATATGTATGTGGTGACATTTGAATGCATGTATGTGAATTGATATCTAGGTAGGGGTATGGCAAAGGAAGGAATCCTAGACATTTCAAAATGGTGAAAAAATATTTTTTATGCATTCATATGATAATATGTCATGTTGAGTTGGTTAAGAGAAGGAATATTTTTCTAAGGGATTGTTCAGTAGTGAGAGGAAGGGATATTTAGGATTTTTGAGCAGTGAAGGGAGGGTAAATTCCTCGTGTGGTGATTGAAGAAGAAGGTATCCAGATGTGTTGAATATTTCAGTGAATTTTGAAGTTGGTCAAGGAGGATGGCCGCATAGAGTTTGGGTGATCAATGAGCTTGGAATATCAAATCCTTTCTTCATGTCAAATGAAAATTTGATGACGTTTTTTCATTTTACATACCTTTCATTTTACGTTTTACCTAAATTTGTGAGTATCTAATCTCTTCTTTTAGAAAAATCTCTTTCAACTATTCTTGCATCTGAATTTTCATTAATCTCCCTATGATAGTGCCTTGTTTTTTTTCTAAATTAGCCTATGTGTTAGGATAGAATACAACCATACTTTTAAAATTTTATCAACTTAAATTTTATTTATGTTTTCATTTTATCTTTGAATTTTCACTTTCAACTTCATTTGTTTCTGCATATAGATCATGATTAGAAGAACTTCCAAAATATTCATGTAATTGTTTTCCTTATGATAATTATGGGTTTCCTCACGTATTTTCTAATTTCTTTGCTAAGTCTTAGAAGTTTACTCTATTGTCCATTCATACATTTCCCCACTTGTAGTTTTATCTTTCTCTTTTATAAATTAGCCTACATGTGTTAGGATAGCATACAAGCTTACTTTTAAAACTTTATAAACCTAAATTGTATTTCTATTTTCATTTTATTTTTGAATTTTCACTTTCAACTTCATTTGTTTCTTCATATCGATCATGATTAGAAGAAATTCCAAAATATTAATGTAATTTTTGTCCACATGAGAATTATGGGTTTCTTCATGTATTTTCTAATTGCTTTCCTAAGTCTCAAAAGTTTACTCTTTTGTCCATTCATACATTTCCCCATTTGTAGTTGTATCTTTCTCTTTTAATACATTTGTAAATTTATAAACACATGTATAAAAAAGACCCTAACAAAGAGAAACATTTACAACAAACAAAAGATTTTATTATCAGAATTTTTTTACAATCAAGCTTACTACCTCTTCAATCTAAGGGGCTTCATAAAAATGAAAGGGACTTCACTACACGAACTATAATTTGGTTCCACAAACCAATACTATTAGAATACACTTAATAAATTTTACTTAGATAAATTCAGTTTTCACATTCTCTAATCAATTTTTTATCTTACTCTAAAAAATCAATATACCAACATAGAGTTACTATAATTTGGAAAACAGATGCTAGAATGTTGATATTAAATAAAGTTTACTTAGATAAATTCGGTTTTCACCTTCTCCTTTAATATTTTTTTTCATACTCTAACAAATTAATATACAAGCATGGAGTTACTATAATTCAGAAAACAAATGTTAGAATGTTGATATTAAATAAAGTTTACTTAGATAAATTTGGTTTTCACATTTTCCTTTAATCAATTTTTTTTCATACTCTAACAAATTAATATACCAACATAGAGTTAATATAATTCAGAAAACAATTGCTAGAATGTTGATATTAAATAAAGTTTACTTAGATAAATTCAGTTTTCAGATTCACCTTTAATCAATTTTTTTTCATACTCTAACAAATTAATATACCAGCATAGAGTTAATATAATTCAGAAAACAAATGCTAGAATGTTGATATTAAATAAAGTTTACTTAGATAAATTTGGTTTTCACATTCTCCTTTAATCAATTTTTTGTCATACTTTAACAAATTAATATACCAACATAGAGTTACTATAATTCATAAAACATATGATGGAATGTTTATATTAAATAAAGTTTACTTAAAGATAAATTTGGTTTTCACATTCTCCTTTAATCAAATTAACAAATTAATATACCATCATAGAGTTACTATAATTCAAAAAACATATGCTAGTGTGTTGATATTAAGGAAGAAAGAAACAATATTTTCTTCTGGAATGGCGTAGTAGTGGGTATAATGGCATATTATTTTTTACCAGGCTTCTAATGTTGTTGGTTTTATACTGGTAGCCTCTAGGTTTAATTTGAGGAAAGGTAGAAAGCTTAATTTGAGGAGAGGCCGAAAGCTTCAAATAATTAATATATACAAGACATCCAGTTTCTATAATTCAGAAAACAAATGTCAAAAAGTTGGATATTGAATATTGAGAAAGAAAGAAGAAATATCTTCTCATGGAATGATCTAATGGTTGATACAGTGCGATGTTATCCTCTACCAAACTTGAAATTTTCTTGGTATTATACTAGCCATCTCTAGATTTAATTTGAAAAATTCAGAATTATACTTGGGCTCACAAATGCGCCTTTGGATTAATTGGGATAATGTTGAACATAATATTTTAATATTTTTGTCCCTATAAATGAAATTGTAAATAATTAGGAGAATACAAAGATGAAATGGCTCTTGGATAATGAAACGAAGAGTCACTTAATTGTATAAATATGTTTGGCCATTAATAGAAAGAACATCTAATGGAGTTATGCATTCTGGCCCAACAAAATCAAATTCCACTAGAAGACAAAAGACAATTTCTCAAAGAAGCTAGAAATATGGTATCTAGAGACTTGGTGCAAGAAACAATAAATCTAAATAAATTGAATATACAATTTAACAAACTAGAAAATCAATTGAAAACTGAAAGAACTACATATAGTACTCATAAAATATCAATTAGTGATTTAAAGTATAAATTTATTGTTAAATGTCTCAATATTCAAAGGATAAAACTATAATTTCATCTCTGCTTAAAGAAAATGATAAAGAAATCAAAATTCTTAGATAAAAAATCAAGTTTCTTATCGGAGAAAAATGTTAAATTGGAAAATTCATTCATAAATTCAATGAAGAGATGTAATTTTATTTGTTAGAAAGATTAGCCTATAAAGCATTAATTGTTGATTTAGAAATAATAAAAGAAGGATTAGGTGTAGAGCACATTCATAATTTTAGAGCATAATTAGCAATAATTCAAAAAGAATTTAAATTTGTTGAAAAAAATATCAAATGGAAGACCTCATAGATGGTAAAGCTAGAAGCACAAACTCAAAAAAGAAATGCACTACTAGAAAATTCCCATTCAAGCTTGACTTTGAAAGATAAAATCATAGCAAAGGCTAATCATAAATTAAGATCGAAGCGATTAAGAAGAAACTCGATTAGAAAACCTCTGCAAAGAAATATTTCGTTGGAGTTGAACACTACATTGGGAACAAATTATGGTGACTACACAAAAAATCAAATTTCATTTCAATTTGTGTCGGGACCAATATGTACCAAAGATAGCAGAAACCATTTCAAGAAAACTACAAAAAAGATGCATGTATGGGCTTATATTGTTCGAATAGTAGGGAAGTGTCCTTTTTTCCACACTAATACATTCTCAGGGTAATTGTGGCAATATGTTATAAAGTTGAAGAAAGGGGAGGACCATATTAATGTATTATATTAATCGGTATGCCCTTGACCAGTCATTTTAGCGCATGAAGGGTTCCAACCATGCATGCTTTCCACTTAATTAACAAGGTTGCACACGATACATCATTTAAATTAATTTTCTGTTATGTGCATTATTATTTTTTTATTTGTATTGCTTCTAGACCTATACTTTTCCATTGATGGTGCTCCTTATAGAATGGAAATGATCCCAACAAATACATTTTGTTTCATTAAAAATGATTTATTTTCGATTTTCATTTTAAACTATTTATTTCATCTTTGTGGCAGGCTTTTATATTATTAGTGAAATTAATTACATACAGTAGAGATCCTAAAGAGTGATTCAAGCTATTGACATAATCTTTTCAACTGCAAGGTAGTAAACATGGTTATTTTCATTTTGTTCATGGCTGCATCTAGAAACTGAAAGAACCTCGAGATCTTTGATACCACTCGACAGATCAACTTGAAACCATTCAATTCGTCGGGCCTCAAGTCTAGAGAATTAGCATGAATTTAACGTAGAAGACCAATCGAACATTGATCTGCCATCAATCTATTATTTTCTTCTCGGAGGAATTATTAATGGGTTAATAACTCTAACAGATCCTTATGAGAATAAAGGGAATTTCTATTCAATGCCCGGGAATCATACTCGAAAGCTATTGAAATGAACAAGGATATTAAAATTTTAACCAATAAACATACTCAGTGAACAAATGCTACGCATTCAAGCCTTCTTCATAATAAAACAAACTGTTGTTCAAATTTGTTTTAGAAAGAAATTGGTTATAACAATCAATTGTAATGTGTCAAGGGGTATCTGTGTTTTCTAGGAGAAGGGTTGTGAAATCTATTTATATAGAGACTTGGCTCTATATTTGGGGTTCAAATCCATAGGGAGAAGAAGGGATTCGATAGTGATTCTTGGAGTGATTAACACTACTGTTTGGTCATTCCAGTAAGGAATTGGAAGCTTCAAGGAGAACTATATGAATGCATTTGGAGTTGATAATATTAACACTTTTTTCTTTGCAGTGATTAGCGAAATTATAGTATTATTATTATTTCTCTTATTGTGTATTCAATTAGTGTATTAATAATCAATTAACCAATTCTAGCACTACTATTATTGTGTTTTATTTTATACTAATAATATTTTTGTGTAAAACTACCTTTGTAGGAATGAACATGTTTTAATCAAGATTAATTATGGATTCATGGAGGCATGTTTCTAGTGGCGAATAACTATTTATTAATCGCTCACAAACTTTCCATGTGGCTTCCTTTATATGGGATCAAATTGAATATTTATTTTTTTCACTATAAATCCCATATTGAATTCATGACTAAAGTTTGATTTGAATATATGTAGAAAATAGTTTTAGTAGTTACTTACCAAAAAAATTTCTCTACATAATTTTTCTACATATTAAAAATCTATACACAGATTTTATGATTTGCAACCGAGAATCGGAAGAATACATATGTTTACACATTTTTTTTTACGCAAATTTTATAATTTGCAACCGAGAATCAGAAGAATACCTGGAGCCATGGAACTGAGAAAGTGGACGAACACGCTGAATCGAAAGAATAGCTACAACTGTGAAATCAGACGAACAAGTTGAACGAGCATGCCATTACCACAAGGATACACAGAGAAGAGTAGATGCTAAAACTTGGAAACACTGCAAAAAAAATAGAGATTATAAATTACGCAAAAAACAAAACATAAAAAAATAAACGCTCCACCAAACAAAGCAAAAAATGCACCTCCCAACACTCTGCAAGCGAAAAAAAAACCTCACGATGCTCTCCAATGGCCACTGCCAAAGACGCGAACATAAAATGCACCTCCAAGTTGACGCAAAAGGAAAATCGGTCGAAAATTTCTTGTGGCCTGCAGGCCGCTATATTTATAAAAATGAAGTTCGACTGAACTTTCAATGCCAATTTTTCTGTCTCCAGCCAAAAATCTACTTATCGTTGTTGTCAACGTAAATGACAGAATAAATTCGATTACTGGCAGCAAATGTTTGGTCAAATTTTTGAAAAGTTCGGTGGAAATTGTGGGAGATTGAAATTTTCGGGCACGTTTCTCATGAAAGTGTAACCCATATTCATACATTCACCCTAAAATATTATAAATATATCATGGTGGAGTGATATGATAATGTGATAAATTTAAGACATGTTATTTTCTTATGAAAAAAGCTCCAGTATTCCATATTAGCCCATTTATTAATTCAATCACATGAATCATTATTATATTGAGAGTTATTGAAGAAAGAACATATGAAATAAATGATGAAGATAAGACAAGACAAGAGGACACAATAATATGGCACAATCTAGGGAAAAACCCCATGATGGGGAAAACCTTAATCAAATCTTCTTATTATTAATATCAAATGTTCAACAGAGAAAGAGAGAGTACAATATATCAAAGTAAAATTGACTTGATAATTTAAAAGTCCAACCTTAGACAAGAAAGTGGCTCAATGGCTACAAATTGAGCACAATGTCAACAAAGGTTACTCTTGGTCTAGTTAGAGATACATTTTTCGATGTTATTGTCTCACTCGATCAACCCAACACACTTCCATTCCACTGCGGCTAACCATGACATATAAGGAGCTTCCCTTCGCTGGCCCTTAGGGATGATTTGGATCCAGTATAAACTTCTCTCGACCATCTGGTCTAGAAGTTGCAGCCCTACCTGAGACAACAGGTCAGGAGAGAAGTGTTACAAGGTAAGAGATTATTCCTTAATATCACCACAAACAGGCCCATAAATCATTACAAAATTCAGTCTCATATTCTGCTCTTGGATTGAATCCTGCAATGCCAAAAATTCCCATACAAAGTACACAAAATTTTCCCTTCAGTCCAACGGCTGTCTCTCATGAGAATATTAACCATGTGACAAGAAAGAAATCCCAAAACAGAGACCCCTTCGACCTCCTTCTGAACTGAGCTACCTCAAACTTATTTTTTATGCATTTGATGTGTGAAATGAGGTTGAAGGAACCTATATATAAAAAATCATAGGGGGGTCAAGTGACATGACCATTGGGCTTTATGAGCCTACATGATGGTGTGGCCAACCTTGACAATTTGCACATGTGTGGGCATAAATTCAAAAACACACTTATGCTTTTCCAGATATAATGATCTTTAGGTAGTTTTTGGTCCTCTCAAAAAGAGGAATTTAATAAAATAATTATCTCTAATAGATGAGTTTTTCAATAGTGGAATTTGGTGTTAATTCCAAATTTTAACACTCCCTCTCAACTGGGAAGAATTCCACCTACCAATCCATCATGCCATCAGGTCATTATAAATAATCTCTACAACTCGTCTCAACTCTGCTATGCTTTATACTGATATGAAAAATAATGAATAAGAATCGAAAGAGAGTGAGTCACAAGATATTACCACTCTCTACTGAAAAAATTTGGTCCAGGGATAAAAATTCAATCAGACCCGATCCCAGATCAAGTTGTAGAACAAGATGCATCCTAAACATAGGGAGTATGACAGTAGTCGCAAGTTAAGCCTTGTATATTGTGATGCAATATCAGTAGGGCCCACGTTTACTGTCGCGTCAAATCATTGTGCTTAAACTCCATTCCCTTACTCGCTCATCCACCACTCATCCACCTCATCTTGATCCATTTGACGGCCTGTAGTGCTTTTAGGCCCCCCCCAGCCTTCGAGCTTTAACCGTGGGGGGAGGGGGGGGGGGGGGGGGGGGGGTTCAAAATGGGTGGTATCTCTTACCATGATTTAGACTACGTGGCATGCCCATGCCACTTCACACCCCCCTACTTCGATACCACCTACCACTCCACTACCCCCTCAAAATATGCTTTTCCCTCCACTCCAAAACCACTCTAGCCATAGCTGCATCACGTCGACCCCCACTGCTCCACATTGACTCCATCTACCTCTGCTCCTCATCCATCCACTAGTCCACCAATCCACGTAGCTCTGTGTCCCCCTACCAGCTTCTGTCAGAAATTATCCATCAACTCCTGATTGTGCTATTGCTCCACATCATTTTCCCTACCAATCCTATTTGAAGGGTGTGTTGGAATTTATGCCAATTATTAAAAGAACATTGGTTTTTCCGTTTCAAACTCCAATGCAGTAGTAACCAGAGCAAAAGAGATAGAAGTAATCAAAGGCATAATGACCATCATGACAACTAGCAGAACAATTAGATCTGCTAAATCAGCCAACGTAGCACCATATTTAATTATCTAGCAACGATTTTTCTTAAGAAGTAGGGCTAGATGTTAGATTCATTTTATCATAGCCTCTTCATGATACCAAGAGCCAAATTGTTATTATTGTGCAATCAATAATGGACTACTAAGGCCAAACTTATCTTATCACCGTCCGCATGGTTCCACTTGTCAAAGTTTAGCTTGAATGTAATTAATGACTATCATTGAAACAAACAGAGTAACCAAATTAGATTTTAGATAAATACTGTATGCATTAGAAATATCAAGGGGAGGCCCTGGAAGGGAAGAACCATTTTAAAGGATCATCTGGTTGTAAATAATCTTTTTTGGATGAATGAAAGGAAACTATTGTTTCCAGACTCTTGTGCTATGTTGTGGTGAAGTGCTTCTTTTCCTGTAATTTTTCATTCTCTAGTTTCACATACTCTTTTCTTTCTTTAATGTGGATAAGAAATTTTTGTGTAGGATTTACCATGGGGTACCCTGCTTAGTCTTGAAGTAGTAATTTATGTTTTCCTCTTATATTTGAATGAAAAATTCAGATAGGGTTTGCTCTACATTCACATTTAACCTTAATATCTCCTCCTTTCCATTTCACAAGTTGTAAAGATCCATTGATATGGATAGCTTGCCTGGTCTCACATGATCTCAGTTATTCATCCATTTGAATCTTTTTAAACCTTTTTGAATCCATAGCCCAATTGCCCTCTTTTGTTTTATCAACCGTAAAATTTCAAACAAACCCCTATGCACTAATAGCTAGCCTAAAATTCCCCTATAAACAAAGCTATATCTAACAAAGAGATCCCTCTTTGTGTCTAGGAAGGCTAGATCCTCGACCTGAAGCGGTTTTGATGTTGCCTCCAGGATTCTGTCTTCAGACTCAGAATTATAGAGTGATAACATAATGGCGACCATACTGGGGACAAGTTTCTTGTTCCTCATTAACAATTATCAAGTTCATATCTGGTTGATGATGGTGGAAAAAAATCCAAACACAAGAAGGTTGAAATAATCCACCCAACGAATCCATAATTTTCAGTTGACTTAAAGGCTCCACTGGTAGAAGAATCCAACTTTGTTGTGAACATAAAGTGACTCCATTCTTTGATTGATTGACAAGATGAATTCAATAATAAAATGTAGGTATGCTCCTTTGGATAGATCTAAGATCCCAGGTTTTCCAAATCCCATGCCAGACATTGATTGGTTAAAATATCTTTCGGTGTTTAGAGATAATAAAGGAGATGATGCTACTATACATTTGTTAAGATTTCATATGCATGTCTGAAGATTTAAAATCCAATTTCCAGAGGAATGTCTTATGAAAATGTTTGTGGCCAGTTTAGAATAGAAAGCTAGGATTTGGTATAAAGGTCTACCAACTGTAATTATAAGTTCTCTAAAGTGTTTTCATGTTGTGTTTTGTGACAAGTATAAAGAAGATTATCCCTCTTTGTCACTAGTTCAAGGCTATTGTGATAAATTTCAAAGTTTTATTGAATATATGAAGGATAATATGATGATGATCAGTTTATGAATGATGAGATATTATAAGTTTTAGAAGAAAGACCATTTCAAAAAGTGGAAGTTTTGTCTGAAATGTCTTATCATCATGAAAAAAGCAATGAGATATGTTGTCCAAAAGTTTGTGAAGTTTCATAACTTGAAATATCCCTAGCAGCACAAGGAAAATATGATCAGCAAATGATTAAATAAGAAATTTAGCTCCGTGAAATAGATCTAGTAGAGGACAGCTGTGAAAACCTCCAGCAGTCTAGTAATCTAGAAGGAAGAGCAGCAGATTTTGATGGCCGAGATTCACAAGAGCATCTTCAACTAGCATTGTTTTATTTAAAGATTGAACGGCAATTAGGTTTTCCTAATGAAAACTGAGAAGGTTTGTTGATTGAAGACCTCTCCAATCCTCTTTCTGAATTTACAAACGTTGGAAAAGACCACAGAGGTTCCCCATTATTTTCTTCTTGGGATGTTGAAAATTTTTCACAACATATTGATATTATAGTTAATGAACCTTTGCCCGAGATGATTGTGATTTTGCAAATTCCTTGAAAATTTCTGAAAGATAAAAATAATGATGAAGACCACACAGAACAGCTGATTATCATGGGAAGAGAAGAAAAAAAAGTGTCCTCTTTTCCATATGAAGACAGTCAGTGCCAACACATAAGCAAGGGAGTTGTCTGGGATGAGTTATGTTTTTATATCACCAATCATCTGGGGGATCTTGTGTTTCATGTTTACCTTGATCTTTTGAGAAACTTATTACAACCATCAGTGAAGGAAGAGTCTACCAGGTTGATTAATAGAGCTATTGAATTCAGTAGAAGAGTTAAATTTCCATGTTTTGAGCCCATTGTTCTACCCAAGGAAAGGGAAGGTCCTAAATGTAGGTATGAGTGCTAATAAGCTCAGTAATTTGAGAATATTTTTGGTTTTAGTTTATGATTTCTTTTAGTTTTTAGTTTCAACACAGTTCAAATTTCAACATTCAGATTTTCTAGGTGCAACAGTGATTTCAGTTTGATGGTTTGCAGTACATAGATCAGATTCTTGTCTAAGGTTTAGAATAAATGATTAAATATTTTTAGCCACAGAGTTTTTGTAGCAGCACAAGTTGCAGTTTTGGGATCAGCCCAATGGATTAGGCTACTAATCTACGGTGTTCTTGGCACCTCCTGAAGGAGCTTCCATCCCCATCTGGAGCCTCTGTTAGTATCCTATAATCTATAGTATCACAAGGTGACTGACTATTCTCTTCAGATATTTAATATTGTCAATAATATTCCATGGCTATCATTTATTTCCAGAAAAGGAAGGAAATCCTGAGTGTCAAGGACTTCAAAGGAGTCAATCTACCTTTTCAGTTCAGTGAAAAGGGGGAAAGTGTTACTGATAAGTTGTAATGTTGAGAAAACTTCATTTCTTCCCTCATTCATTTCATTTACCCTCTTTTACCCTTCAGTTTTCCGAACTCTAAAGTCCAACGCTTTATTTATTTCAAAACCCCTTTTTAACTATTAAAATTCAAGTTTTATAGTTAAGAAAGCAGCTATGCCCACCCACTAACATCCATATCATATTTCCCTCTAAGCTTACCCTATATCCTTTTACTGCAGCTATGCCCGCACCACAATGAACCTCGTATTTATATCATACATTACCTATGGGGTATAATATTTATCATTCCACACACTTAACTGTATTAAATCCTTACCTTCCATCACCTTTTTGCATCACAAGTTCGAAAACGCCATCTGTAACACCATTTCCCAATCCTATAAACTCCCCGATGCGACATGGGTGGGACCTGGTCACATAACCAAGATCACAGGTTCAGGAGGATAAGTGCACAAGATTATGTTATAAATGCCGAAGTGTGATTTGCGACATTGGTGGGACCCATTTCCCCACCACATCACCCTTTCCCATTGCCCATCGCACATCGCATGTGATATGATATAGCAGATAATGAAGGAGACTTAAAATCGCGAAATGCCGATTTGAGATGAGTTTTGGGTTGCTATGTTGTGATGTGATATCGTCATCGCATATCGCAATTGGAAATTTCTAAGTTTATAGTTAGGTAGTCACAAGTTAAGCCTTGTATGTTGCGATACGATATTAGTAGGGCTAGCGTTTACCGTCACGACAAATCATTTCACCTAAACTCCATTCCCTTACCCGCTCATCCACCACTTATCCACCTCACCCTAATCCATCTGACGACTTGCAATGCTTTTCGGCCGCCCCTCAGCCTTCGAGCTTTAACCGCATGGGGGGGGGGGTTCTGAAATGGGTGGTATCTCTTACTGCCATTCCCGCTAGATGGCATGCCCATGCCACTTTGCACCCCCCTGCTCTGATATCACATACCACTCCACTACTCCCCCCTTGAAATATGCTTTTCCCTCTGCTCCAAAACCACTCCCGCCACTGCTGCATCATGTCGACCCCCACTGATCCACATCGACTCCTGCCACCTCTGATCCTCATCCATCCACCAGTCTGTCGATCCATGCAAATCTGCATCCCCTTACCATCTTTTTCCACCACTAATCCATCATCTCCTGCCTGTGCTATTGCTCCACATCATTTTCCATGCCAATCCTATCCGAAGGGTGCGTTGGAATTTCTGCTAATTATTAAAGGAACAATGGGTTTTCTGTTTCAAACTCCACTGCAGTAGTAACTGACGTAGAAGAGACTGAAGTAATAAGAGGTAGAATGACCATCATGAAATCCAACACAACAATCAAATCGCTAAATCAACCAGCACATCACCAAATTTAATTATATAGCAACGATTTTCTGAAGAAGCAGGTCCAGATGTCAGATTCATTTTATCATAGCCTCTTCGTGATACCAAGAGCCAAATTGTTCCTACTGTGTAATCAATAACGAACTGCTAAGGCCATTGTTATGGCCAGACTTATCTTATCACCGTATGCATGGTTCCACTTGTCAAATTTTAGCTTGAATGTAATTAATGACTATCATTGAAACAAACAGAGTAACCGACTTAGATTTTAGATAAATACTGTATGCATTAGCAGTATCAAGGGGAGGCCTGGGAAGGGAAGAACCATTGTAAAGGCTCATATGGTTGTAAACACTATTTTTTGGATGAATGAAATGAAATTTTTGTTTCCATATTCTTGTGCTATGATCTGTGGTGAAGTGCTTCTTTTCCTATAAATTGTCATTCTCTAGTTTCACATACTGTTTTTTTTCTTTACTGTGGATAAGAATTTTTTGTGTAGGATTTACCATGTGGTACCCTGCTCAGTCTTGAAGTAATAATTTATTTTTTCCTCTGGTATTTGAATGTAGAATTCAGATAGGGTCTGCTCTGCATTCACATTGAACCTTAATCTCTCCTCCTTTCCATTTAGAAAGTTTTAAATATCCATTGACATGGACAACTTTCCTGGTATCACATGATCTCAATTATTCATCCATTTGAATCTGTTTACACCTGTTTTAATCCATATCCCAATGGCCCTCTTCTGTTGTCTCAACCACAAACTTTCAAACAAACCCCTTTGCGCTAATAGCTAGCCTAAATTGCCCCTATAAACAAAGCTATATCTAACAGAGAGATCCCTCTACGGGTCCTAGGCCCAAAGTGGTTTTGATGTTGCCTTAGAGATTATATCTTCATCCTCGGAATTACAGAGTGATAAGAGAAATAACATGCATTATAGTCCATAAATTAAAGTGATGAATTAATGCATCAACACACATCCAAGAAGATTCATACAAATGCAAACGAAATAGTTCATAACCATATGCGTAAGTTAAACAAAATATATTGAAAATAAAATAAGAATAGTCCTACCATATCCAAAATATATGCATGAAAGTGTGTCGACTCTGAGTTTCATTAAAA
Source organism: Pinus albicaulis (assembly GCA_034641835.2). Taxonomy (NCBI): domain Eukaryota; kingdom Viridiplantae; phylum Streptophyta; class Pinopsida; order Pinales; family Pinaceae; genus Pinus; species Pinus albicaulis. The sequence goes on along the minus strand of CM076573.1, from coordinate 753,620,160 downwards.
GTCATAGTTCCAATCATATGTACAACTTTGAAAAACCACTTTCCCAAGTAGTGGAATGTGAAATCAACTATACCTGCTCCTCTAAATAAGTATACTCCCTCTGTGCTACGGAGAATCCAAGGATATAAGAAAACTCCCAAACTATTCCTAAGCCTAATCCTAACCAAAATATTGGCTCCCAATAGCCTATCACATGAGTTACGAGGATATATTTATAACAAATTTGGGTTACTCTTCACATGCCCCTTTGTGACTCTTGGACTCCCCTCATGACTCTTCAATTTATTTACAAAAATGGCTCATTACATTAAATTATAACTCTTCATGTTCCCATATGGACACTTGGAATTTCACTTTTACAAATAATATTAAATTTTCCAATCATACCCATATGAGACAAAATAGGGTAGAGCTAACTTGATAGCCTAACAAGACAAAACACTAGGATGCTTGAGTTTGGGTAAACTCTAGCTCAACAACTTCTACTTGATGCTTCTCAGTCACATATTGATGCCAAGCTTGGTACTATAGAATGAAATCCCCAAACTTCATGACATTGTTTGGATAGAAGTGAAATACAACCTCCATAGCATCCATGTACAATGATATGGAACAAGTATCAACTTATTTCTCAAGTAGGCACAACATTGTTTTGATTAGGATATGACCACCGATGTAGTTCTGCATGTTATTTCTATTAAGCTTCGAGTCCTCCTTGGTGGCGATTTTTTTCAGCTGCTCTAAATATTCTTAGATCTCCTACCTAACTTGATGTTTGTGTTTAGCTTTGGTGAGTGAGGCAATTGATGGAATACTCTGGGTTTTCACCATGAAATCCAAACTATTATACAACTGTACATATAAGGCTTGCATATTTCCAATGAAAGAGGTTATATGCTTGTTGCTTTGGATCAACATCCAAAATCTCGCTTTCCCTAACTTTTCTTGTAGCTTCATCTTCTTCTAGAAGGTAAGCGGTGCCCCCTTGTATCACATTGTCCATTCTTGTACGATGGTGATGACAGCTTGCACGTTCTTAAGAGTCTTGAAAAAATCTCTGTTTTACTGTTGTAAGCCATGTAAGGGGACACCTTATGTACAATCACGAGCTCCTCATAGAGGTCCCACATGGTCTCTCCAAGTGTTGATACTTCACCAAGTATCAATGCTCTCATTTCCTCTAGGTAGACCTATTCGAAAGCTGCGTTTTGTATTACCGTGGGGAGCTGTTCTATCTCTTGTTGGGAAACCTATAAATTTTGTACCAATTTCTTATTCACGGTCATCAAATAATGAGTGTTTGATCTTGTTGCACCCACAAAGGAAAATTTGGCTTTGACAATGGCATTTGGATTCCTTTTGGTGTCTACCACTACAACCCTCTCTCTAATGAATGCAGGTGATGCATCATCATCCAAATTTTTTTTCTCTGTGCTTGTAAAATTTTATTATGGAGTTTATCATATGAAAGATTGTACACATCCATTACCATATAATCATCAAGAGGAACTATGTTCCCTTCCTCGCTCTGGGATAACTCTACAACTGGAGGTCGTGGAGCCCGAATGATGACCTATGGTGCGCTAGGCATCAGGTCAACATTCTCATCCTATGGCTCTGTTTCCAACTCCATGTTCACAATTTCAATCAAGCCTTCAATATGATGAGCAAGCTTCTGATCCTGCAACTGCTCACTCTCTCCTTCTCTTGATGGTTTCTTCTGTTCTTTCTCTCAACTAGAACTGGCGTCATTTCTCAAAAACATTGCACCTTACATTTCTTCTTCTTCCTTATTATTCTTCTCTTCCTGTTCTCTCCTCCTTTTCTCTTGTTCTTCCCTTAGTTCTTGTTTTACTTTATTCGCTCTAAATTGTGCTTCCTCCAAGCTCTCCATTTCTCTGATCCTCCGCTATGATCTATGTTGCCTTTGCTTCCTATTTTCTTCTACTTCCAAAGTTTCTTGGGTGAGGATTGGATCCATTTTCATATTCCATATTTGTTCTTCCTCTACACTATCAATACCCTTTCTCTTTCCCTTGTCCTATACCAGGCTTCTACCTTTTGTTTTTGTTTCTTCTAGAGTTGTTTTTGTTGATCAGCGGTTGTCATTGATGTCAACACAAGCAGCACCAGGGGCTAACCCAATATTGCATGGGAATTTTGACCTAAAAAATTAATATATTCCGAGTCAATAATGATTTTTATGGTTTCTACTTGTTGAGATGTTTCCGTTGATATATGGCATGCCATGTAATTCTTCAAAGTTTGAGAGATATTCATGTTTGAAGTTTGTACCCCCAGTTAGTGGGATAAAACCCCAAGGGGTTGGGGCATGGGTCATTAAAAAGTCATAATTAATATTTTTTAAGTTCCTAAAATCCCTCCCACGTTCACTTGTTGAAGCCCCTCTCAACCTAAGCATTTATATAAATTGTGATCCTCATTTCCTCCTTATGCAAGGGATTCGGCCATATGAAATAGGTCATCGTGGAAATTGTGCTCTAATTTTTTTTATACGAAGGTTCAGAAGCTGAAATTTTTATGAGGCGAAGCTGAAATCCTAAGGAAGCTTCTATAAAAATTTCAGATCAAGGTGCCCAAAAGTTTTTGAGATATGATCTGTGGAAGTCAAGGTTTTTGTAGGCTCCTGAAATTCATCTCAAAGAAGTGACCTTGGTAAATTCTTCATAACTCTCTCTCTGAGTATCAGATTGGAATTCTGTAAAATGTGGCGGATAGTGCATAGTATATAATTTTAGCTCTATCAATGTCAGAGCCAAATGAAGAAACAGTCACGTGGAACGCCGTACAAGTCCTCTCTGCTGAAACAATCCATAATTAGGGAATTGTGAGAGATTGGGTATAACTCTCTCTTGAAGAATCCAAATTGGGTCAGACTTGTGGCATTGGAAAGATGACTCAGAGGAATACTACAGGACTGAAAATTAGATATTGAGGATTTGAAATAACAGAGATAAACCAGATTCAATATTGAGCTCCTAGAAGGCAAGAAAAAGCTAGATCATGTGTTGTCAAGGGTTGTAAAGGACCAAAATTTCTACGCCAGAAAAGAAAAGCAAGGTGTAGCAGAGGGTAGCATGACAATAAAAAAAACCAAGGTTCATAACAGCAGCAAGAGTTTCATCCTATGAAGTCTTCAAGTGGGCAGCTCTGCATACAATCATTGTAAAGGTATCATTGTACTAAGTCATTGTAAATACATTATTGTAAAAATTGTACTAGTGTCTATCTGCCAAGGGTTGAAGAGGCAGTGTTGGGAGGTCTAGGATCATCATTAGGTGGTTGTGTCAAAGTTGGGGTTATGGTCTAGTATATCTTCTTCTTCTACATCATTCTATATCATTGTAAAGTGGACCATTTTTCCTGGTACGGGAGTCCATTCTTCTTTTATTCTTCTATAGGGTGGTAGGGTGGTGCTAGGGTGAGTTGTAGCTCATTGGGTGTTGGGGCATCCATTCAGTTGACTACTGAAGAATCTCGGGCATTGGAGCATCCATCCAGTGGGAGCTGGAGAAGAATACTTTTCTAGATTCTAGGAAGTTGGAGCTTTATTTTCAATTGGAGTTGAATATTAAAGAATTATTAGAAAAGCATTAGGTGGTTTTTGTCCCAGAGTGGGTTTCCACCTTAAAAACTGTGTGCATTTTTGTTCCTCTTGTTTGCTTCTATAATTGTACAAAAACTGATAATAATTGAAGATTAACCAATGCTCTAATTGAAAGGAATACTGATTCACCCCCCCCCCCTCCCCAAGTATTTCCAACAGTTTTCTACGGAGTGGCTTTTGAAGTCCCAAATATACTAACCGGCTTGCAGGTTCTGGAGATATTATAGAAATTCTTCCATGGATCCTCCTTTAGCTAATGAAATTCCTTTCTAACCCAATTGTAGTATATTCTCACACAATTCTACTTTCAAATTCCACTCATATCATACAAATTGAAGGTTTTTGTACCTAACTCAAACTTTCCTATGGATTTTTGTTTTTTATCTACAAATTTGAGATTTGTAATCTCATATAATCTGATCTACAGAGGAAGAATGGGCCATGGTGCATTTTTCTTCCTATGCAGTGCTGCAGAAAACCTTGTGGTGAGATGATATGACACTTCTTGCATGACAAGCTGATCAATGGCACACCTGGGCAAGAGATGCGACGAATTTTGTCCATCGAACACTCTAATAAGTGTGCCATCTGGTAAGGCAAACCAATCTGTGATCTATGATATTTCCTCCATTTCTCCTCCTGACATGGAATGTGGGTCCTCCTCAAATATAAGTGTGTATAGTGGAATGATGAATTGATTAGTTAGTTGTTCCATAGCTCCTCTATAGATGAAATCAGAAATAAACTAAAAATATATATGCACGACAGTTCCTTATGGTGTGGATGTCTAGTTCATGCCATGAAATTGATTTTGTGCACATATTGCATTCAGTAAGTACGCAAACATATAAATCCTTGCTTGTTTTCCATTAGGAGGATCCTAGGCTTGTGCTACATGGGATCTTAACTAGTGAGCCAAAAAGCCTGACTAGTTGAATGACTTCCCCTTATTCACCACCTAGTTCAATAATATTTCCCATACTTCAGGAAACGTCTTTGTGATTTTCTGGTCGTATATTCTGCAGCCAAATATGGCCAAGAACGGGTAGGCCTTCTTGAGTGACTTTGTCTTGTATGAATAGGTGGGTGTTTGTCAAAACTTTGATGGCTCCTTCTCCCAAAATTTTACAATATCGTGTGCTCACATAGCTATGGGTGGCATATAAGTATGATTCCATGAGATTTATTGGCTCAGGAAGATACTACATGCACTTATAATATTCTGCTAGAAAGGTAGAAAGCTTCTGTCCGTTGGCACTGTTCAATGTCATAGTGTTCTCATCAATGTGTGAAACAATCCAACTGATGAAATATGCACACATGAAGGATTGATATCTGCATGCAACCTTGTATAATACTGATCGTTGAATGTTGAGTTACACCTATTGGTCTTTTAGATTTTCCTCAAAGTCCTTTGCAAAAGAATATTTAACCATATTCCATGTTAGTGTTGACTCCTTTTCTATAAATAGTTGAGTGTTTTCATATACTCCTTTTCTATAAAAATCCTTCCCATTCATTTGTATCCAGATCCGACTTATAGACTCTATTTACCAGCTCGTGCACACAACCAGCGGGGTCCACACACAATAGGACTCAGGGTCTCTGTGCATGCAACCAGTAGGAGCCCTTACCCAAAAAATCAATACAAAAGAACCAAAAGTTCTTATCAATATTAATCCAAACTTATCCTATCTCTAGATTCGATTTATCTATCTATTTATAACATATTAGCCTGCACTACTCTATGGTCCGCGAATCGTAGTTTTTAGACTCCTAGTCTACCCTTTGACCCTTTACAATTCATTGGGGGCTTTGATGCACCCCAAAGTCCCTGCGCTAGACTAAATATTACAAAATATTAAAAAAATGGACCAAAAATGCGGTTAGGGGACGTCGTTCCAACAGGCCCCCAACACAATCTTGTGACTCGTCCCGAGTCACAACACTGGCGAGGCATTCATCATTTCCTGGAGCTGCTCGATAGCAGTAGCCAATGGGGGTAGAACACCTATGCTCTGCACGGCTGCATTTTGTGCAATATAAATGAACTTTTGTGAAGTTGGTCCTTCAGTAGCTGCGGTGATACTCTCTAAGGTCTGATTCAATTGCTTCATGGCCCCATCTAAATCCTGCAAAAGCTTGATAGCTTCATCAGCCCATGGCATCATATGGTTGTTGAGTACCTTCTTCTTGTGTCAGAGCCCCGCAATTTCACTTCTGAGCATGTGGCTGGTCTAAAGGCGTGCTAGTCATTGGGTTGGGACAAGGGTGGTTATAGTGGCTTCCATCTTCTCAAAATATTGCTCCTTTCTGTGTAGCTCTTGATTGATTTGGAAAAGGAGGGGATCATGCTGCACCTGGGACCATTACTCCATAGCAGTCTTAAAAAACATGGTGCCTTGAGTGATATGTGTGATAATACTAGTTGTATCTTCCGTGACAAGCGCGGCTCGCTGGCCGCGCACCTTCAGAAGGGTCTTAGGTTGGAGCTTGGTCTGCAATGATGCTATCTGAAGTTCCAAATCGGCCTTAACAACCTACGCTTCAGTCCATGATGCTTTCAAAGCAATAATCAAGCCTTCGACCTTGGCCAACGATGCAATAGAGGTGTGAATCACTTCTGGCATATCCTCATGGAGTTGGTCTATCAGATACTCTAATTCAGCCTGCTGTGTGATTGCAGTGATGTGTGCAGCCTGGGCTTGGGCAGATTCAGCAGCTTTAGTCACAACCATTTTCTTTACTTCAATAAGTTGTTGTTGCACCCACAATTCTCTATGTTGAAGCTCATTGGTGATGGAGGAAAATAGGTCATGCAGCTGCGCACCTGTCAGGCGCACAACATCAAGGTCGATCGAAGAGCATGCATGGACTTGGTCGTGCAACTCTGAGTGTATCATCGCAAAATATGCACCTGGGAAGGCGCAGATCCGATTGTTTGTGACACTGGTCAAGGCTGTAACTGTAGCTGGATGGATCACTTGATTCTGCCTCGCTTGATCTACACTCGCTTGAAGTGTGTCTGCCTTCAGCTGAAGGGCCTACAATTCAGACTACCAAGCTTCTATCGCGGCCTTGTGTTGTCCTTCTGAAGCAACCCATCAGTCTTCTAACACAATGTTGACGGTGTCCGCAATATTTTCTAAGTCATCTTCTGTCAATGTGACCTCTGTGTTTGCGCCAGGCTTAATAGCCTTGCATTTATTCCTAGGCCCTTTGGGAGGTTCACTGGTGTGTTTGATGCCATGTGGCGACACCGTCTCTTTGCCACCAAGCCCGTCAAGTCCTTGATCCTGCTATGCCTCCTGCTCTGTCCCCATGGTAACATATTTAGGGATTTCTTGGGTCGTTCTCTTCTTTGTAGCATGTGCCTTGGGTTCCTTTGTTGTGTCCGGTGGAATAGTGTCCTTTAGGGCTGCGCTTTGGCCGGATGTGCCTATTGTACCTAGCATGTCTTGATGCCAACCTTCCATGCTAGTGGCCGAGTTGTAACTACTTGGTCAATCTCTGATTCAGTGGCCATATAAGGAAGGTTATACCAAGCTGGATCTCTGTGGGCTCGAACCTACACATTGTGCATAGTAACCTGAAATGTCGCAAAATCCTTGTATTTTTCGTAAACCGTGGGCGACAAGTGTGGTTGGGAATGAATTTCCATTGTTAGGGCTTGATCAAATAATACCCAGAAAACCTTGTTATCCTTGATCCGCTTGGGATCCTTTGAATCCGAGAGGTTTGAAAACTGTGCCTCCTCACACATACATGGTTCGATATCGGGGAGCACTACCTCATTAGGTGCCTCCCACACAACTAAGGAAATCAACAACATTAGCCAAGAGTAGCAGAATTCCTTTCCTTAATCCTGGGCCTTGCGCACATTGTATAAAAATCATCGACGAGGTACTGCGACTAGTTGTAGCAACCCGTTTTTCGCATCTACCGGTGGGTTGGATTACATAGGTGGGGATGACCGATGCTTGGTACTTGTGCATCAATTTTCATGCAAGAAATAGGGTACCCATGTGCGTCCGTAGATCACTTATTGTGTCTACCTGAAACCCTCTTTAGTTGCGAACAACGTGGTATTTCTCTCAGATTTCCTCAGCAATCCTCTACTCGTACTTCTTATCGATGCCCTCCTTAGGATTTGGCCCATGCATGTGGAGGCCAGTGATTCAGTGAATTAAATTAGCATCAATCGGGATCCGACCCTGGATCCACAAACAACCATCATGGACAAGCGCTAGAATTTGGCGAACAACTAGGCTGGTGATGTTGTAGCGGCCAAAGTGGGGGATGCACAACAAATTTAATATACCTAAACCTGCCAATCTGCATGCCCACGAAATTGGTTCTTCCTTCGGCACATTACCTTACATCACTCTTTGAAGATATAATTTTGGAGCTAGTGCAGGGAAGGCTTCCAGATTTCCCATATCATGATCATCAAATTTAAGGAGGGGGAGGCCTCTGAACATGTCACCATTCAGGGGCACCTTCACTGGGACCAGAGGCATCTGGAAGTAGGCGTGAAAGACATCGACATTCTTGGGGGCATGTGTCGTTGGCTTGCTTGGCTTAACATATGGCGGCAACTAGGATAGCAGAGTCGGATGCAGGGCTTCCTCTGTAGTTGTCATAGGGAGCTTTAATAAATCAGGTGAGCAACCCTTAGGCACCTTCCGGGGGTAATGCACAATCCGAGGGGATGTGTGTGGTTTTACCCCAGCCCACTTCGTATCTCTTTCTTTGCCTATATCTCCTCCCTTCATCTTCCCCTTGCCTTTCCTCTTGGCTGGCGTAGACACAACCTCCTCCATCTTAGGGGTTACTTCTAATACATCTTTAGACCCAACTTCCCCAAAAGCCGTGATAGGCAATGATTCAATGGGGTTAGTAGCGGTCATCCTTGCTCGGAAGACGAATTCAGGGTTTCCGTTGTCCAAAGGGGTAGCTTTCCAGACATACGGATGTAAATGAAAAAAAGTAGACTGAGTTCACAAAGGAGCACAAGGCGCAAGAGTCTCGAAAAGCAAACAAACCCGTTCTGACCGACACCCCTTTGTTTATAGCCTTCGATGGGTAAAAATGGTTGGATTAGTATTAATTGCAACTTATCATCATAGAAATAGTAAAAAATCCTCCTATATCGCCACATTAATTTCCAATTTCCCATTCCGTTCAACGGTAAAATCATTTTTTCATTGGTTGCCCCGTTCCAATGGATAGTTTTTCTAGCCGCACACCACCCCTATGCCTACGTCACACATTTCTGCACCACCTAGCCTATGCACCATCCCTATGTAGTCGTTGACCCTGCCTTCATTTTTTCTCCCTGGTGTGCACAACATCCTTTACACAGCTACTCTGGCCATATAGTCATTTGGTCGGCACCGGGTTGTCCCTATAAGGTTTCAGACGAATTCCATTAACGTACCCTAGCAAGAAATCTCTGCGCAGCATAGCCAACCTTACCACACCACCATCAGTAATATCCTTCACTATATATGGGCCCAACTAGTGCTTACGGAGCTTCCCTGGGATTCATGCAAACTAGATTTCATAAAGTAATACAAATTATTCCTCCTTAAAGACCTTTTGCCGAATATGTCGATCATGCCAAGATTTTTCGCGAGCCTTCTGAACGTGCTGGTGGAACTGAGAAATGAACCGATCTTCTTCCAGGGCCATTAGCTGTGCCAAACGTTCCTCCATGATTTTTGGTTCCACCATGTTTTTTAAAGCTAAGATGTGCAGGTTGGGAACAATGTATTCCATAGGCATGAAGGCTTCCTTCCCATAGACCATTCTGAAGGGATTTTTCCCCATGAGTTTCTTACATGTGGTCCTATAGCCCCAAAGTACTGAGGGGATGTGCATGTCCCAATCTCTTCGGTCGGCATTACAGACCTTAGTGAGCGCATGTTCCAGAATTTTATTGAAGGCTTCTACTACCTCGTTTTCCTGTGGGTGATATGGGGTAATATTCGCATGGTGGATCTGGAATTCCTCAGTCAGAGCTACAATAGTCTCATTAACAAAATGCGTACCTCTGTCGCTCATTAGGATCTTTGGGCAACCAAACCTGTTCAGAATATGTTTAAAAATGAAGTGCGCAAGAGTATCCATAGTGCAATCCTTGACGGCTTTTGCTTCTGCCCATTGGGTTACATAATCAATGGAAGTGATGATATACCAGACACCTCTCTTCTTTCCTGAGGGATTGATGCATCCCACAAAATATATGGTCCATTTTTTGAACGCTTGTAGAGCAATCTGTGGTTGCAGGGGCATATCATCTCAACACGAGGGCTTTCCATTTTGTTGGCATGCATCACAGGCCCAGTAGTACACATGGGCATCACTATGAAATGTGGGCCACCACAACCTAGCCCTTAATACTTTCTGTATAGTGGCATTCCTTGAATAATTCCCTCCTGTAATTCCTCCATGGGCCTCAAACAAGATAGCTTGTCTTTTGTGTTCCAATACATACCTTCGCAACACCTCATCTGTGCCTAGCTTGTAGAGTTGTCCCACAATTATGGTAAAATCGGCTGCGCGGGAGATAAATTCCTTTTTTTGTAGTACTAAATAGCCATCGGACGCCTTACCTTTGGTCAATAATTGAACAATGTCTGCAAATTTATCGTCGACCACCTTAATAGCAAACAACTGTGCGTCATGTAATCCTTCTTCTAGGTTAGTTGTCTCTTCCCCATTCTCGTTTTGAGACAAGTGATTAGACCCGACGTTCAATCTCCGTGGTTTCACAATGATTTCATAATCACACTCCTGAAATAATAGTAACCACCTACATATCTTCCCCCCCAACACAGGCTTATTGACAAGTTATTTTAAAGTTGAATGATCTGTGAACATCTTGAAGTGTCCACCTAATAAATACTGCTTATATTTCTAGAGGGCATACACCATTTCCAACCCTTCGTGCTCCGTGCTAGAATAGTTACGTTCTGCACTGGAGAGCTTTCTACTAGCAAAGGCACATGTCCCCTTCTCCTGGCTATGCTAAGACATCTCCTAGGGCTATTCCTAATGCATCCACATGCACATGAAAGACCTTTTCCCAGTCACGAAATATAAGAATAGGTGCAGTTACCATATTTTCCTTTAGTAGCTCAAAGCTCTTCTGACACTCGTCATCTCAAAAAAATGAAACATCCTTCTTCAGCAACTTTTCCATTGGTGTGGTGATCAAAGCGTATCCTTGAATAAACTTCATGTAGTACCTTGTGTGGCTTAAGATAGAACGCAACTATTTCTCAGTGGTGGGGACGGCCAAATTGACGATAATCACAACCTTGGCTGGGTCAACCATCAATCCCTGCCGACACACCACGTGTCCCAATAGAATCCCAAATGGGACACAAAATATGCATTTCAGGATGTTTAGCGAAATTGGTGTTTCCTGCAGGCATACAACATCGTGCGCAGATTTGACACATGGTTCTTTACTAAGCTAAAAATTGTCCAATCATGAAAATATACTTCCATAAACTTATGAATGAATTCCTTGAATACTTCTACAACTACGTGTGAAAATATGGCAGGGGATTTCTTCAGCCCAAACAGCATGACAGTGTACTAGAATGATCTCCATTCAGTCGCTAAGGTTGCCTTGCTACGGTCTTCAGGCGCTATGTGGATCTGATGGTACCCTAAGAACCCATCAGTAAACAAGTATGCTTCCTGACCTCCCACATTATCCAGAATTTCATCAGAGAACGACATAGGGAAGGGATCAGGTACGCAAGCATCATTTAACCTACGTAGGTCTATGCAAATCCTTATCTCTCCTTTAATATTCTTTTCTTAGACCACCATAGGGCTTACCTAATCTGACTGTTCCACCTGTTCAATGATTCTTGTGACCACAATATTCTCTATTTCCTCCTTGAATTTATATTTATATTTAGGGTTCAGGCGATAGGGCCGTTGTTTGACAGGTCGTGCATCCGGCTTCAAGGTAATCCTAATAACACCCATATCCCTGACGATCCCTTTGAGTTCTAAGAAATTTGTGGGGAATAGATCCTGATATTAAGTCATCAACTCCGTGATCTTTCCTACTGTGTCACTATCCAAGTAATCCCCAATCTTGGCCATCTTAGGCTACGCTTTCGTGCCAATGTTGACTTCCTTTAGTTTCAATGGTTTGGTAACATCAACTGCCTATAGAAAGGGTCCTGCAACAACACACTCTCCTTCTGACTCTGGGATAGTGATATTCTGGGGGTGCTCATCACATTCTTCCACTAACAAATTTCTGTAGTTGACAATGTCTTGCATCTGTGCATCCCAGGCTGGCGCAGTACACTCTTTCTTAGGGAGGGACTCATTAAAGACCAGATCATCTATATCTTGTAGGACTTCATCAAGTTTATTCATTCCTCCTGCCAATCTAAAAGTCATTACAAAATCCTCAGCCATTATACCCTAGTGACGAGTACGTTGGTGTAGTTATGCATCCAAATACCAGGTGGTGGGGATTGGTCCCAATGCGTGAAAAAACATATGGACCCATTCATTCCATGTGTTTTCATTCCATACTTCCATCTAGAGAGTCGAGTGCTTGCACAGATTCCCTCGACCCGAGAAGAGTTCCATCGGTGGGTTAAATGATGGGTCAAATTGTAGGATCATCATCTTTCGACATTCCCCCCAGTCCTGAAAAGATCGCTTATGGTTTTCCCACCATCGCGCAGGGGTCGCGCGCATAGCCAATTCAAGGGCCCAAACCTCTGTTCTTTAGGGGCATCTACTTCAATTGATTTAAGAAAGACCTTAACGTTACCAGAACCATAAAAGTAGGGTAGTTATCTTACCTCTGAGGAGATGCATCAAAAGCTCTTTGTAATCTTAAGACACTTACGTGTGGATGCATCATGCAATCGGTTCTGCTAATTTTCTATCTCACCATCTGAGTTTGAGAAACATTCGCTGTCTTTTTCCTAGAATAACATGCCATCAATCATGGGGTTGATCCAATTTTCATCTCAGGTGGTCAGTTTGTAGATGTGATCAACATCCTCCTCCTCACATACTGTGTAATATTACCAAATGGAAAAATCAAGAATATAGTGCATAAAAATGAAAGCAACAGAAAATTTTTAACACATGAAACCATGAAACCAATATAGATCCATATTATTGATAATATATGTAGAAAATAAGTACAAAACAATGAGGCACAAACCGTAGAATTTCATCACACAAGCCTCCAATACATAAACACTCTCAAAAGTGAGATGTTGCTATACAAAATTCTGGAGAGCCGCTACAGCGCAGTCATATTATGCATAAATACAACTGGAGATGATAAAGTGATTTAAAAACACTGATATAGACCCCAATAGATTATAGACATATAGATCTGGGCACTAGATCAACTTTCCAAGACAACCCAAGAGGGTTTTCGGAAAATGCACGCAATGTTCCAATGTAAGCTGTAGCCCTAGGGCTGAAGGTATGTTGCAACAACAGAAATGAGAAGATATGTCTGAAGCTAATGTAGAAACCTACAACTCTTCTCCAATAGATCCTCTAGATGAAATAATGGCTCCTCCACTGAAGAAATCACCTCCCAAAACAACTACTGCAACCACCCCAGCAACTCCTCCTTAAAATAACACAAATCTGGGCTGAAATTGTGCCATAGGGGATAAATAAACTTTGGTCTTGTTGTTTAGCCCACCCTTACACCAAGGAAAAAAGAGCAGCCCAAGTAAAGAAGAAGAGATCCATGAGGATGGCTAGGTAACGAAGATGAAATATGCTTTGATAGGAAATTTCCCTAAGGCACGAGTGCATATGGGAAACTTGAGGTGCAACACAGTCTAATGAGAAATCCATGTTCCATATGGCAGAAGCAACAAATAATGGAGAATGAGCAGGATATTCTGGGGGTACCAAATAAAGGCGGAAGGATGGGAAGGTTTAACCCCTAGAGGAGGTGACGTCACCTAGTGGTGGACCAATCACAAACATTTCGCGGGGTGGTAGAGTATAGCAGGAGGCCCTCATGAACCCCCGCAAGAATTCTAACATGGGCCCATCAAGAGGGGAATTTGGTGCAAGTAAGTAAAGGTAAGGTAAGTTTAGGGAAGGAAGTACGAAACTGGTACAAATTTTAACCTGACGCGTGGATTTCACCTACCTGGCTCCTGGTAGCCAATAACCTATCACCATGCATCCCACTTTCGACGTCCTTATGAGGTCTGCCCTACAGTTGTCATCCTTGCCTCGTATTCCACAAATCTCAGCTTGATTTAATCTTGTTTTACTCCCAGGCTTGGTAAAATATTTTTTTTTCACGAATTTGTCATGCAGCAAAGGTTGAACTCTAGTACCAAGTCATTTTCAACCCCCACATCGTTTCCCCTCGAGCTTCCTCACTGTTCGCCGGTATATTTGGTATCTAAATGAACTGGGTCTAGAATAATTTCAAGCAAAAGGAATTGATGATCGATTTAAAAGGGTAATGGAGATCAGAAGAGCAATTGAGAGGGATACCGCTCGTGCAAATGTGTTGGGTTATTTGAAATTGATTTCAATTGGAGTCAAGAAGTTCAACCGTGAGTGGATTAAGTTAGTGGAGGTAGGCCTCCCATCATGCTGGCACACAGAGACCTCCACATTCTCCAAGCTAACAGATTATGAACATAAAATGTCAGATATCATGAACAATGCCAACTTGTCACTGGAAAAAACTGCCTGCCTGAAGGAAAATACCATCATAGCCGCTCTAAGCAAGGAATTATTACTCCTCCGCCAGGTTAGAAAATTTTTAGCCGTCCAAGTAGACTATACTGAGCTCACAAATATGTAGACATTGGTTAAGACGTTTTTCACTATGCCAGCTCCAGGCGAGATCGCGTGGCAGAAATGTAGCGATTTTCTCTTTTGTAAGGTTTTGATATCCTCTCAGAGTGTATGTCTGAAGACCCCTTTGGGGAAAATAAATGAAGCTATTCTGTTGTTGTTGTGGATTCCAAATGAGATGAGTAAATAGTATGTTATTTCTCAGCAGTGTTTAAATATAAATGTTCATTGTGTTTTCATCATTCTCCTATTATTGTAGCTTTCAGAATGTGAATGTTCGAAATTGTTAGATGTGAATTTATTGTGAATGATACTCATATCTTCTTGTCTGTAACATTTTAAATATGGATCGAGGTGCAATTTTTGTTCTAAGTTCTATTCACATGCCATTATTATTCTTTTGTTAGTGGAGGGTGGATTCTTATGTCGTATAAGCCTACCCTTCTCTGATATTTTCCTCATGTTCTTTCATTCTTTCTCATATTCATTTATCCTGGTCACTGTTCGCTGGCCTCATGTTCGGCCCATCTCACAACAGTTACTTTCATGACTGTTTCTGATGCATGCTTATAGACCCTTATGCTAAAAAATTGGATGTCATTCTTGTCAATATTCCGTCTCTGATGTCTTGGACCCATATTAAAAGCTTTAAATCATCATTACATAACAAGAGTTTCCTTCCTATTAGCTTGCAAAAATACCTATGAAATACTCTTGTCTTAAGATGTCCTAGGCACTGGTCTTTAACAACTCAAGACTGTCTCTAGGAGTTACAACAAGCTTGATGCCAAATATATCAATAAATCTCAAGGGGCTTCTTTAAAGGTCTCCCAATGGATGGAAACCTCCCTCCACTGAAAAACTATCTCTGAAGAGACCCAATATAATTCTCCACTATTGCACCTTGCAACATAGCACAATATTAAACAGAAATTGTGCTGATGAAGAAAGTTGTAGCTTGGCCTTGAGCCTAAGTGTGGAAATGTAGTGCAATGCTCCTCCAAGAGGCCTCTCAAGGAAAGAGATGGGATTCCCAGTCGGGAACACCTTGTGCTAAATATCACTGCAAACTCAACTAAACAGCTGAAGAATGCGAAAAGTCTAAACAGACCATATACAAAATAATAAGCAAAAAAATCCCCCCATATGGCTGCTATACTCTTCCTTATATAATTTATGAGCTTCCTTACCCTTGGCCCTAGTCAATTAGGTCACTACCTCCATGCAATCAATCTCCCTCCAAAACTGTGTTATTCCTCATTAAATGTCCACTCCTCCATAACAATGCTCTTGATTTGGTCAAAGTTGACCTATTCAACATGTTCCATCCCCTGTTCATACTCAAAGGTGCTTTATTTAGTTGCTTAGAGGGTCTCCTTTCACACTTGAAGTGTTTTTATTGCCGCTAAGGAGATTTATGGGCCTCCCTACCCATTTATTCACCTACCTAGTGACAAAATAATCTATAATATTACATTAAGATGAAAGCTAAATTTTTGGAATATTACAATCCTCCCCTCCAAAATGTTGCTTGTCCTCAAGAAACTGTAAGGGTTGAGAAAAATTATCCCCTCCTCCTCTTGTGGCCTTCTCATCAAATAGTCTCCACCACTGCTTCTACAACAATTTTGTCTCCTAATGGTTCCTCCCAAATGTGCAAGTTGGCCTTTGGTGGATAAACCAAGTGGCTCTCATCATGAAAAAATGGAAAGTCTATATGGAAAAATTCTTGTTTTCTAATGGCCTCCTCAAGGTAGGAGCGATGACAAGCATAGGGGATCTCATTCCCAATGAGAGAATCCCATCTCCATGCTATCATCCAAATAAAGTGAGACATTATTGGTAGCTCATAGAAAAAATCACCAATACCCTACTTATGAAATGTGTAGTGGCTGCATGGCTGAAAGTGAGAGATAAGGTTGTTCAACTCACGTTGTCTCTCTCTCGATTTATGATAAATTTGGATCTTGGGCTGCAATAATATAGTCCTCATGAAGCCAAAAGATACTTGGAATCTCATGATCCCACTCATTGTTTCTAGGAAGTCTTCTTACCCAATCCTCCATGCATATAGTGAATAGAGTGTCATCACCATATGGGCTCCAAAAGAAACATGGACTAAGTGTCATATGAAATCTTGGATGGTGATGATAGCCCCTCAAATGAGACCGACATTGTTCTTCTTCTTGTTTCCTCAAAACATGATATGATAAGTGGCCATCCAACCACCTTCTTGTTGTCATAAGCTTCTCAAAATCTTGAAAATGGTAGAGGACATTAGGTGTTAGCTGAATATGATCCAAGAAAAACATATCTTGCCCAAATTCCTCCATAAAGTGGTCATCCCCATCACTGAATGTAGTCCTAAAAGGACCATGAAATCCACAAATAAGTTTACTCTCTGGTGGAGCAATATGTTGCAAATGCATGGTAAAGGAGTGCACATACATTGTTAGTTGATAAATAAGCATAAAAACACAATATTTACCATATATTGTAGACAAGTTAGTGAAGAGGTTCATAGATGAGTCTTCCCATCTCTCCATCAAAAGGGGAAGTGATTGAGACAACCTTGTAAGTTGATTTCTCTTCTCCTCATACATCAAACAAGCTACATATCTCCTGATATGTTGGTGAACATATTATTTGAGATTCTCCCAATAGAATCCCTCCACGATGGTGTGATAAGACTCAATGAAGTCTACGTGTCTTGAAGAGAGTGCCTCATTTGCTGCATGTAGAATCTCCTCCTTGAGCTTAGAGTCTCTAGTCAAGTAGATTTTATCATGGAAATAAATGACTCCATCAACCACTCTATACCTCCCATATATCACTTTCCCATCAAGAACCTTACATGTGAAGAGGTTCTTGGAATATTCCACCAATAGTTGGGACTCCCAATATGGATCTAGGCTTCCAAATAATGACAACTCTGTAGAAATCTGAAATGGAGTTCCTGTCACCTCATAACTCTCCTATTTGACATGCTTAATGCCAAAGCCACATGTTGGAGGATTGTTACCCCACTTTTTCTGCCTCCCTTGCAGTTGATCTTGCCTAGGACAAGATTGAAGTACATGGAGGTTAACCTCATCTTGGAAGGCATTTCCCATCCAAAACTTCCATAGTTTTTCCAATGCATGCAAAAGTGTTAATAACCTCTTGTCATATTCAGAAATATTCCTCATGTGCAGAAGTATCATTTGCTGCTCCAAGGCTATGGAGTGGCCATTTGACAGCGTGCTCATGTCCTCATAAATTTCTGAATCATCTTTCTATTGGGTGTGGAGCTTGATTATCTTGTTTATTTTGTATCACAGCGTTGGACCACTTTACCTTAATGGGGTTGACAACACCGCCTATAATTAAACGCTGCCTGGGGGGTCTAGGGGGGGGGACTGTGACTTTATGGAGCACCCCCCCCCACTGGCGGGGGGTTTTGGGGGCAGCGCCCCCGAGGATAAAAACAGATGTAAAATTGCCTTGTAAAAGTATAGTAATTTCTAGTCAATCTGGGCTGTTCATTAGGCGGATGATCTGACGGTAGAAGTTATGTTTTGTTTATGGTTTTTTTCCCTAGAAGGCAACCCTTTGATTTGTATGAGTGTATTATATTGATTTTTTGGATTTTATGTGTGTTCTTAGAGCGAGAAACAAATAGGAAGAATGTGAGAGAGAACAAAGGATATTACAACAAATCTGATGTAGGTTGTGTCTCTTCATTTTGCTAGATAATTGAAAGGAAGGACTGGCTGTTCGGGGTGGACGTAGCCCAAATTAGGTGAACCACGTATATCTGTGTCTCTCTGGTTTTATTTGTTTTGTGTGCTTGTGTTTTCTGCATATTTTATGTGTTTCATTTCTCTGTAATATATAATTTTCTAACAACTCATATCAGAGTCGAAGGTATATTTGGCTGATAAACTCACAGGAAAAAAGGGTTACTGGTTCGAGTGGGAGAAATGGTGGAAGATGTTAAATTTAGGGTCAAGAAATTTAATGGCCAAAACTTCTCGCTGTGGAAGATGCAGATGGAAGATTATTTTTATCAGAAAGATCTGTACCTACCATTGAGTGGAAAAACAAAGAATCCATTGGCTATGACAGACGCAGAATAGGAGATTCTCGATAGAAAGGAACTCATAATAGTACAGTTGTGCCTCGCGGCGTCGATAGCCTTCAATATTTCGAAGGAAACAACAATAGAGGGTTTTCTTAAGGAATTGGCAAAACTATATGAAAAACCCTCGACCTCAAACAAGGTATTTCTTATGAAACGTTTATTTAATATGAAGATGTCAGAAGGTGGATCTGTTGCAGACCATTTAAATTATTTTAATACAGTTACCAGTCAGTTAAGTTATGTAGGGGTAGAATTTGATGATGAAGTTAGGGCTCTTTTAATTCTGTGCTCATTGCCAGAAATATGGAATGGTTTAGTTATGGCCATTAGTAACTCTGTCTCTGGATCTAGTACTTTAAAGTTTGATGATGTTGTCGATGCTATCCTTAGCGAGGAAATGCGATGGAAAAGCTCTGGTGAGACATCGGGTAATGCTTTGAGTGCAGAGTCTAGGGATAGAAGAATGGAAAGAGGAAAAAGCTTAGGATATCGCAGTAAATCAAGGAAAGGAAGATCCAAGTTCAGATCAGGGATAGTGTGTTGGAAATGTGGAAAGAAAGGACACCTGAAGAAATACTATAGATCTCGGAAGGGAAAAGAAGGAGACACACAACAAGAAAACAATCATGAAGAAAATGTGACAAGTGATGTGTTACAAGATGCTTTGATTATTTCTTTCAAAAATGTTACTAGTTCCTGGATGGTAGATTCAGGGGCCTCATTCCATGCCACACCTAATAAGAAATATTTTCATGACTATGTTCAAGGTGATTTTGGACAAGTTCGTTTGGGTGATGATAAACCCTGTAAAATTGTTGGAATGGGTAAATTTCTTGTAAAACAAAAAAATGGAAACCAATGGCTATTAAAGGAGGTAAGGCATGTTCTAGATCTGAAGAAAAATCAGATTTTAACAGGGCAGTTAGGCGGTGAAGGTTGTGTGACAACTTTCACAGATAAAACTTGGAAGGTCACCAAAGGAGCCCTGGGAATAGCAAAAGGAGAAAAGGTTGGTACATTGTATTTATGAAATGGTATTTCTAACTCTGTTAATGCTTTAATTTCCAAAGGAGAAAATGCAACATTATGGCATCATAGGCTTGGACACATGAGTGAGAAGGGGATGAAAATTCTTCACTCAAGAAATTTGTTGCCAGGTTTGAAGAATATTGATTTGGATTTCTGTGAGAATTACATTTATGGAAAACAAAAGAGAGTCAGATTTCTTAGAGTTGGGAAAGAAAAGTGTTAGGTCCCTATATTACTAGTATAACCCCTTATTGTTGTTAGTGTAACCCCCTTACTTTTATTATTGTACCCTTGTAACCCCCATTTTTTTATTATTGTGCCCTTAAATTATTATTGTTAGGTCAGCTAGGATTACATTGTGGCCCACTAGGATTACATTATGGCCACATGGACTCCTATATATAGAAAGGAGGTTTTGTAAATTGTATCATCCAAGAATTGTTCATTTATGTAATGTATTGGAGGTTGCCCCTTGAAGTGGCTTATTTCTAAGGCGTTGATATCTCTTTTCTTCTATTTTGAGCCTAGTTTCACAACATTTGGTATCAACGAACTTTGGATTAGGTTTAGCTGCTCAAGCAGGCATTGTATGGAATTTCGCTGCATTGTTTTTTCTCACGAAGCAATAGGGAATATGTGCCGGTCTGTATGAAATCCAGACTCATCAAAAAATTTCAGATCTTGATTCACAATATTTTTGGAGATATGATCTATGGAAGGTGGTGCTTTTTCAGGCTCCCGAATTTCATCTCAAAGAGGTGATTGTGGGAAAATTTCAATAACTCTCTCTCTGAGCATCAGATTAGAGTGCCGTAAAAATTGGTCATAATTACACGGACTTTAGTTTCTTGTCTATCAATTTCAGAGGTGAAGGATGAAACCGTGACATGTGGAAAGTCGTACAAGTTTACTCTACTGAACCAGTCCATAATTAAGTCATTGTGGGAGATTGGAAATAACTTTGTCTTGAAGAATCCAAATCAGATCAGACTTGTGGAATTTGAAAGAAGCTTCAGAGGGCTACTACAGGGCTGAATTTTAGATATTGAAGATCCCCAATTACAGATATAATTCAATTTCAATATCGAGCTCCTCAAAAGCAAGTAAAAGGTGTGTATTTTTTTTCCGAATTGCATAAGTCTTGTTTGAATAATCAAGTTGAAATGATTCCAAGGACATATTGTAGAATAGATATCAGGATTTGATTCTAAAATGGCCCCTAAAAATAATTCAATTCCCATTAAACCTTTATAAGTCTCTACTATGACTCATGAAGATGAAGAATGGCAACATGACATATCAAAATTACAAGAGCAAGTGCAACAAATTTCACTCTCACAAAGAACAACAAAAAATGAGATGGATGGTTTGAAGAAAGGCGTGGAAGCTAAGATGAATGGTTTGGAAGCTAAGATGGATGGCATGGAAGTGGGCATGGAAGCTAAGATGGATGACATGAAAGACAACATGGAAATCATGAAGAATGATCTAAAAGCATACATTGAAGGTTTGACAAAGTTGATACAAGAAAGGTTTCCTAATGGTGAAAAGATAGTAGAAGAACCTCATGATGAGAACAAAATAAATGTTAATCGTGATTTCATAAACTCTAATGTTGGCGGGAAGAACCACCATATTCCGAAAATGGATATGAGGAAGTTTGATGGAAAGGATCCTGTAACATGGATACTACAGATGGAGCAATATTTTGATCTCCATAACGTGCAAAACACACAAAAATTACGCATTGCAACTTTACATTTAGAACAAAATACATTTGTATGGTATCGATGGCTTTGCTCCCGTAAAAAAATTGTCACTTGGTCAATTTTTACGGAGGAAATGATAGCACATTGTGAGGATACAAAGAGCAACACCTTCTTTAGCCAATTGATAAATCTCAAACAAAAGGGTTTAATGGGGGAGCACATTGAGGACTTCCAAAAATTGAATATAAGGGTAACTGATATTCCAGAGGAACACATGATTGATCTCTTCATAGGTACTATAAAGGATAACATCCAACATGAAGTTTTCATTTTGGAACCTGATTCATTGGAGAAGGCATTCAGGTTGGCAAGAAAAATTGAATGTAAAATTATGGCGACAAGGAAGCCTACCACTCACTTCTATAAAGAGGGAAGTGTTGCTACTCCTAAATTTCCACAACCTACAAGGTTGACACCACAACAATTGGAAGAAAAAAGAGCAAAAGGGCTTTGCTACAGTTATGATAGCAAATACACTAAAGGTCATAAGTGTGCTGAGAAGAAATTATTTTACATAGATTGTGAAGAGGAAGAAGAAAATGAACAAGAAGAGGATATACACCAGGAACCAACGCTAGAAGAGGAAGAAATGAGTCCGACCATATCGTGTAATGCATTGGCAGGAATTACTACTCCTCAAACTCTCAAGATAGAAGGACATATCAAGAAGAAAAAGGTAATAGTGTTGATTGATTCAGGTAGCACCCATAATTTTATTCATTGTAAGGTAGCCAAGGAATTAAATTGTTTCCTATACCCAGCACCAGAATGTCAAGTGATGGTTGCAAATGGAGGAACTATAAATTTCTCTAGAAAATACCATAATATCAAGCTAACCATGGGGGAATATGTATTGAATAGTCCAATGCTTTCCATTCCTATGGGAGGTGCTGATGTTGTACTAGGAGTACAATGGTTACAATCTTTGGGGACGGTAGCTTTTAATTTTCTAGAACTTTTCTTGAAATTTTTTTCAGAAGGAAAGGAAGTCGAATTACGGGGTATTGAAGGGAAGCCGGGAAGGATAATAAGCTCTAATGTCATGACAAAGCTTCTAAAGAAAGAACAACGAAGCGTAATTGCACAATTATGCTCACTAGAAGTTCCGACATCAAAATCATCTATTTCTGCAGATCTCCAACAAGTCTTGGACAATCATTCCAAGGTGTTTGAAACTCCCAAAGGACTCCCACCTATTCGTGTTCATGATCATGCTATTCATTTGATTCTAGGAAGTGTTCCTCCAAACATCAGGCCTTATAGATATCCTTACTTCCAAAAGAGCGAAATTGAACGTATGATTGCAGAAATGTTAGAGGCGGGTATAATTCAACCCAGTCAAAGTTCTTTCTCTGCTCCTGTAGTATTGGTACACACGAAGGATGGATCATGGCGAATGTGTCCGGATTATAGGGAGCTCAATAAGCTCACCATTAAAGACAAATTTCCCATTCCTGTGATTGATGAATTATTGGATGAATTACATGGGGCAATTTATTTTACCAAGTTGGATCTTCGTTCAGGATATCATCAAATTAGAATGAAGACTGAAGATATTCCAAAAACAGCATTTCGAACTCATGAGGGTCATTATGAATTTTGGTCATGCCTTTTGGCCTTACCAATGCACCTTCTACATTTCAAGGGTTGATGAATTCCATTTTCAAACCCTTCCTTAGAAAATTTGTGCTAGTATTTTTTGATGATATACTAATCTACAGCTGGTCTTGGAAGGATCATGTTCAACATGTTGACAGGGTGCTCAAACTATTGCAGGAGAAACAATTATATGCAAAAACATCCAAATGTTTCTTTGGAGTACAAGAGGTGGAATATCTGGGTCATATTGTATCTCACGAGGGTGTTAAAGTAGACCCTAACAAAATTAAAGCCATTAAGGAATGAAAATTCCCCACAACCATAAAGCAGTTGCGAGGATTTCTCGGGTTAACAGGGTATTATCGCAAGTTTGTTAAGAATTATGGGAGAATAGCAGCACCTCTAACAGCATTATTGAAGAAAGATGCATTTTCATGGACTCCTGAAGCAACTAAGGCCTTTGAACATCTTAAAGAGGCAATGTGCCTAGCACCGGTCTTAGCTACGCCAGACTTCACAAAAACCTTTATTGTGGAATGTGATGCCTCAGGAAATGGAATTGGTGCAGTTTTAATGCGGGAAGGAAGACCCATTGCTTTTGAAAGTCGTCCAATCAAAGGAAAGTATTTACAAAAACCTATTTATGAGAAGGAAATGTTAACAATACTGCATGCACTAAAGAAATGGTGAACTTACCTAATGGGAAGACACTTCAAGGTAAAAACTGATCATGATAGTCTTAAACACTTTTTGGAACAAAGACTATCTTCAGAAGAGCAGCAAAAATGGGTCACAAAGATGTTGGGTTATGACTTTGAAATAATCTACAAAAAAGGAAAGCTTAATATTGTTGCAGATGCACTCTCAAGAAAGAATGAAGAGGTGGAAGCATTGCTTTGTGCCATTTCTATTATCCAACCAGATTGGATAACTGAAGCAAGAGATGAATGGAAGAAAGAAAAAGATGTATGGACACTCATTCAAAAGTTGCAGCAAGATCCTAGTACATCTGATACATTTAGTTGGAAAAATGATTCCTTATGGTACAAAGATCACTTATATCTTTGTAAGAATTCCCAACTAAAACAAAAGATTCTTTTGGAATTGCACACTTCTCCTTTAGGAGGACACTAGGGATTTTTAAAAACTTACCACAGGGTGAAGAAAGAATTTTTTTGGGATGGCCTTAAATCTGATATTCAAAAGTTTGTGGCGGAATGTTTGGTTTGCCAGCAGAATAAAGTGGAAACAATTAAGACCCCGGGACTTATACAACCTTTATCCATTCCAAGTCAACGTTGGGAGGAGATTTCAATGGATTTTATCACAGGTTTACCTAAGTCCGAAGGAAAGAGTGTCATCATGGTGGTAGTTGATAGTCTTACCAAGTATGCACACTTTTGTGCATTATCTCATCCATTTAAAGCAAGTACAGTTGCTACTACATTTATGGACATAATTCAAAAGCTACATGGAAGCCCAAGGGTTATTGTGAGCGACAGAGATCCCATTTTTACTGGAAATTTTTGGACGGAGTTATTTGCTTGTTTGGGTACTCAATTAGCTCATAGCTCATCTTATCATCCTCAATCTGATGGTCAAACTGAGATAGTAAATAAATGTTTGAAAGGATATCTTCGTTGTTTTGTATCTGATAAACAAACACAATGGGTCAAGTGGTTACCTCTCGCTGAATGGTGGTATAACACTTCCTTCCATACTGCAGCAAAAATGACCCCATTTATGGCACTTTATGGATATCATCCACCATCTATCACATCATCTTTAAGGGAAATTTCGAAGGTTCAAGCAGTGGAAGATCACATCGAGCATCAGCAAGAAGTTCTCCAACTCTTAAAGGATAACCTGAATTTGGCACAAAATCGAATGAAACAACAGGTAGATCAACATCGTAGCGAGAGAAGTTTTGATGTAGGGGATTGGGTATTTTTACGGCTACAACCATACAAACAAATGTCCCTCAAGCAAGCAAAGAAGGATAATAAATTATCGCCAAAGTACTATGGTCCTTACAAGGTGTTGCAAAAGATTGGTACTATGGCATACAAATTGGAGCTTCCTGCTTCTTCGCGAGTACATCCCGTTTTCCATGTTTCATGCTTAAAGAAGGTTATAGGTGAAAATCTTCCAGTTCAAACAATATTTCCAGAACTTGATGAGGAAGGAAAAATCATATTGGAACCGGAAGCGGTCACGGAAACAAGAACTCGACAACTACGGAATCGATCGATTTCAGAGTATCTCATCAAGTGGAAGAACTTACCCACTGAAGATTCTACATGGGAGGATGAGAATTTTATACAGAAGCACCCAGAGCTACTCAAGCGTTGAGGACAACACTTTTTTGAAGGAGAGGGGCATGTTAGGTCCCTATATTACTAGTATAGTCCCTTATTGTTGTTAGTGTAACACCCTTATTGTTATTATTGTACCCTTGTAACCCCCATTTTGTTATTATTGTGCCCTTAAACTATTGTTGTTAGGTCGGCTAGGATTACATTGTGGCCCACTAGGATTACATTATGGCCCCATGGACTCCTATATATAGAAAGGAGGTTTTGTAAATTGTATCATCCAAGAATTGTTCATTCATGTAATGTATTGGAGGTTGCCCTCTCGAAGTGGCTTATTTCTAAGGCGTTGATATCTCATTTTTTCTATTTTTGGAGCTGGTTTCACAACAAAAATAAGAGAGAAAAATTTGAGCTTGTGCATACAGATGTATGGGGACCTGCTCAGGTATCATCTCTCGGTGGCTCTCATTATTATGTTACTTTTATTGATGATGTAATTAGAAAAACTTGGATTTATTATATTTAGAATAAATATGATGTATTTGATACTTTCAAGAAATGGAAAGCTTTGGTTGAGATTGAGACAGGAAATAAGTTGAAGTGTCTTAGATCAGAAAATGGAGGTGAATATTGCAACAAAGAGTTTGATAGGTACTATTCAGAGCATGGAATTTGCAAAGAGAAGACAGTTCCAAGAACATTGTTGGAACATGGTCTCCTGCAAGCTACAAAACTGGTCCATTTTGTGTATTTTGTTATTATATTTAGTCTAGCGCAGGGGTTTTGGGGTGGGTCAAAGCCCCTAAAGCATTGAAAATGGGTCAAGGGTAGACCAAGAGTCTGCAAACCTCAGTTTTTGGACCATGGGATGCATAGGATAAAATAGTATAAGTAGTTGAACCTTTTTGTGTTGTAGGAGAGGTTAAGAATGATAAGAGATTGCTGCTAAGTGCGAATTGATAGATCTGGTCAGGGTTGTTGGGTAAGGACTCCTGCTATTGTGTATGCAGAGGGCCTCTGTCCTGCTGTGTGCGGACCCTACTGCTGTGTGCATAGGTTGGGTTTTAGGGTATTGTAAGTAGATCTGAAAGACTAATGAATGCGGAAGTATTGCTGAATATCTGAATCCACTGGAATTACTGTGATATGAATATGTGTTGTTTGATTACTTAATATATGCTAATGTGTTATTGATTTAAGCTGTGAACATACTTATGTTACTTATTTATGATGCGATCTGGGGTTGATCTATTTTAATTCATTCAATAATATTTGGAATAGCTGTGTTATATTTATATGAGTTCACGATCTGTTGATTTCTGTGAGTATCATTGCTGTTGCGCACATGGATGCGAAGGGAATATGTAGATATAGGCTTTGTGATATAAGATCTAGCTATTATAAGGGTGAACACAACTCGGATTGACTTACCTACCCTCTCCCAGGGTGCGGAAACTTGGTTCTAGCACCCACCCATACTACTTCGGGTGAGACTTTGGCCTGTGCAAGCAGGTCACTGCCAAAAGGGTCAGTAGTATGGGGGTTTGTTAGCAAACCTTGAATGTCCAAACATAGGTTGGGACCCCTTGAGCCAAAAAATGGTTCCATTGCCGAGACCTGGAGAATTTTGAGAGAGGGATTGGGTAATACCAAGGCCATATTGGAAGCCTGAGAGAAAATAAATTGATGAATGTTTTGAACAACAAGTTCAGGAATTTTCCGTAAAAGAAAACCGCAGTAAGAGGTTGACCACCGAAGAGTGGAAGAATAAGTAAATTTTCACAGAGATCTACGAGATCTTCTTTGTAATGATTGTGATTGAGCTCCAGGAGGGGCTCGCAAGACTGGTAGAGTTTCAGAAGTGTTGGAAGGATGAGCGGATCACAGAGTGGACCCCTGAAATAATCCAGTAGTTAGAAAATATTGATAACACCATCACTCGCATAGTGGACCATTGGGTAGACAACGTGTTAGGAGGATTTGTGATATAATTTTCCGTCAATCAGTTTGTCTCCTACTCTGAAGTAGAGCGAAGATTCTTCACAGGGTTCCTAGGTAAGTTTCTAAAGACCTTACCATTGCTGATCAAGATATTATTATGCGAAAAGAGTATTATGTGTAGCCATACCGAGTGAATGACCTTTGATTTGGATGAGAGAACAATGTGAAGTGGTAAATACTACAGAACCAACCTAGAAGGAGATAGATTGGTCTACAGTCCGGTAAGAGAAGCACCTTCGTAGAGTCCTCTAGCCACACCGCTATCAAACCAACCTAGAGGTAAGAATTCACCTACACCTCTGCCATCGGAAGACGACATGGTTGCGCACATGAAGTTTCTGACCTTTAAGGGTGTGGGGGATGAAGATATGGATCAATTTTGTTTTGTCATAGGATTGGTATGGACTACGCAGAATGTATCTAGTGATGCGATGAAAAGGGAATAACTGTCCCTTGCCTTCGAAGGAAGAGCTTTGGATTGATACATGGGATACATCGGCCAAAACGCAAATGAAACCATTGAAGATATTAAGAATGCTCTGAAGCAATAGTTTAATAAACCTAAGTCCTACTCCTAAATCGTGGTTGATCTAAAGGATTTCAAGCAAGGGCCTTATGAATTTATGTGGGAGGCCGATCAACGACTAAAGAAGGTGATCAGAGAAGGGGGGTTCCAATATGATGACAGACAACATACTGAATGGTTTATTACTATGTTGCTACCTAACCTGTGCATACCTATGGGGCAGCAAACTTTCGAATCGTAGGAGAAGGCCTTGGAAGGTGCCATGAAGTTAGAAGTTGCACCTTGTGATGAGACTCAACTGGGCGTCCAACAGATCCAGGGACAACTGGATGCGATGCATGTAGAGATCCAGAACCTGCGAAAGGAATGAGGGGCAGAGGCTAGCCTCGAGAGATGGTGCATACGATGCCAGTTGAATGGCCATACCAAGGATAACTGTCCTATGTTAGCATACTATATGCAGGTCGGGGGACCTAGCCCATTGTGCCCTAGGGAAGCTGCGGGATCTAATGGGCCAACGCTATGGTGTGATGATTGTCGTGTCGCGGGGCTGCACGATACCAACCATTGTCCCCACCTGGCTGCATACGTTCCATAGGTAAAGCAACATTGGTGGAGGTTTTGAAAATTGGCGGGAAATGATGAAAAGGACTGCTAGACGTATGATTTGATGATTGATCGAGGAAACTTATGCAGAGTACAATCAGACCCTGTGTCACCGAGAACCCCCATAGGTATAGGTGGCTCCCCATCAAGGGGCAGGGGAGGAGGGTGAGGTGGAAGTGCAGGTCGGGGACGAGGTCAGCTAATCTGTTATAACTATGGAGAATCAGGACACTTTTCCAGGGACTGCCCGAACCCCACTAGGAAATCCTGCCAATATTGCAGGCAGCTTGACCATGCAATTGAAGATTGCCCAATCTTGATAGAAAAAATGCAGGAAAAGCATTCGACGCCTATGAAGAATGTGCAGAGAGTTAAGGCTGAGCTACAAGACAAAGATCCAAGTGTGAGTGTGGTGACACGCAGTGGGATGGCCACCAAGGGACCTGAGGAGGAGGCTGCGATAGAACCTCTGATCTGAAAAGCTGTTAGTAAACAAGAAGGTTTGGACCTAAAAAAGGGGAAAGAAACATTTGTCACAACTTGCAAGCACTTTGTTGATACAGAGGTAGCTACTACTCAGCCACCTACGAACCTCAAGGCAGATGAGGAGTTCGAGCCCTTTTTTTAGGCATGTATGAAGCTACTGCGCATCCCAAAGGTTTTGGAGAATATTCAGGAATTAATAGATAGCTGCACAACGCGACCCAATCTACCCCCGAAGGTCAAGGATGTGCACAAGCTATACAGGTATAAGAAATGCACCGGAAGAGAAATGCGGTTATCTACACAGATTGGTGACTACGAGATGAGTCGGGTTATTTTGGACCTGGGGTCAGAAGCAAACGTATTACCTAAATATACTTAGAAATGAATGGGAGAGCCTAAGTTGGAATGGTCCACTATTCAGCTGCGCATGGAAAATCAACAAAAAATCATCCCGCTAGGAAGGTTGTCTAAAATTATGGTGGATATCGCATGAGTAAAGGCTCGAGCCGACTTTGAAGTAATCGAAATTGTAGAAGATGTGGACCCCTACCCTATGCTCTTAGGGCTAGAATGGGTCATAGATATGGGCAGTATCATCAACCTCAAAAAGAGAAGCATGGTGTTTGAGAATAACAGTACAAGGGTGATAATACCATTAGATCCTGCGAAAGGTGAACGATACACAGGGCCAGTGCGCGATGAAGAGGAATTGGATCACATTTATAGGTTGACTGCATGGGACGAAGATTGAATCAACTCCACAACGGAAGGATTAATTTGTGGGGAAAAGGACACTGAATTATTCTCTAACTATGATGGGGAGATGGAGAATTAGAAAAACCAGTTGCATGATGTCTCGACATTGTGATGTCTTCAAGTCACAAGGGACTTCCGCTGCATTTCCTAAAAGGTAAGAGACGTACCCTACTTTGATGGTTCTGGTAGCATTAAGAAATTTTTGCGAGCATTCGAAGTAGAGGTTCCCAAGGGACAAAGGCTATGGGCCCTTAAGCTAGCCATGCATGGAACACCTGTGCACTGGTGGGAGACGCATGAGGAGGCATTCCAGGATTGGGAGGAATGTCGAGATATGATGATCCTACGATTTGAAGCCCCAAATGACATGCGGGTCAAGAAATTCCTTGGATCGGAAGATCCACATGAATATTTGTTTGCATGGGAAGAATAGTGGTGCGACAAGACGACTAAGGAGTGGGTTCACCTACTAATTCATGACCTAGGGCCGCTTCCATCGGCATGGTACTTAGATGCGGAGCTACATCGACACACCTGCCACTGGGGGACGTTGAAGGAAGAGTTCCTAGGAACATTTGGGTTAGTAGGCAGGACTGTGGCGCTTGACACAGTCCTGCGAGACATTGGCACTAGGGTGTGGGGTGAATCACTCATGTTTATCGCACCAAAATTACCCACATGGGAAACACGGATACCAAGCATGGGAAATTACCGTATCCTAGCCCCAACAAAGGGTAAGGATGATCCGGGAGTTGTGTCTGACTCAGAATTGGAAGGGGTGTAGATGACTACCAAGCCTCTTAGGTTGCGAATGGGTAGTAATGGGACGCACCTTACGTTGGCTAAGAATAGAGATGCAGATACAGAAGGCAAAGTTATCATATATTCGGCGACTCTCACAACAAGGAAACAACTGCTGTCACTCCTCGTCCATACAGGGTATTACAGAAATTTTGTTGGGGAATATGCGCTACTTGCAACGCCTATGAGAGACTTGTTTGCGTAGAGGGTCCGGTTCGATTGGGATGACACTTATCGGGAGAACATGTATTTGCTTGTGAAGTACCTTAGGAACAAGCTTGTGTTTGGGGAGGATGCATAAGAGGAGTGGGTGTTTATTCCAAGCTCAACAGGTATGCATAGTGCACACAGGGAGCGAAAAGTGACAGTTGGAATAGTACAATCAGGTAAAAAGGAGAAGTTAGCATTGAGTGGAGCAGGCAGCTGGAAATTAATGGAGTGATTCCTTGAGATTTTTTACCGTTTACTTTATGGTAAGCTTTGAGTGACATTTAACCTACCATTGGATGACCATAGGCACTATAAAGTAGGACAGCTAGCTCAAACAACAATTCCATATTACTTCCGTAACCTGTATGTAGTTTTTTATGATGCATGATTTTCTAGGCCTGTAGCATCCTGTTCATGGAAAAGCGACCCACTCCCGCTGCCAATAGTCCCCTAGAATCAAGAGTCCTTGTTCCCACTAAGATAAATACTCCTAGTCTTGTGGAATCTTCGGTACCTATAAAGTCCGAATGGGAGGAAGCCATGATTGGAAATCGATAGGATAATTACACTCTAGCTTCCTGAATGGAGGAGTGGCTTCATCCCTGGAAAAAAGAGCACCGAAGGGACCTGCACAACAGAAGTGACCTCCCCTATCGACCCCAAGAAAACCACAGGACCAAGCGAGAGCAGCTCGATCGCAGTCGTAGAAAGGGACTCACAGCTACCACAAATCGCCGATAAGGACGCCGGGGCTTGTCCGCAGCTGGCACTGAGCGTGCAAGGGACAAATAATCAAGCTACCACATCCCTCCAGAATACAAGGTGGCCAGGTGAGCCTGATAAAAGGCCATGAAAAAAGAAAATCGCCCAACACCAGGAATATGATGCGACGGTCATGCTGACTGACGGTGACCTCGAACAAATCATAGCTATAATTACACTCGCCACAGAGGATAGATGGACAACCATAGAGGAAAAACAGAAGGCTGCAATTAACACCTTTTAGACTAAGCTCCGCGCCCTCTAGTGGAAGGCAGATATGTTGTAGACCAACGTAAATCAGAGACAGGCTCCCTTTCCAATCAACAGTACCATGCTAGCACCGAAAGAAAGCCATCTCTGCTCTTTGCCTAACATTGCCCTTGTAGGAACCGAGCTCAAAGTAGATACAGGGGTACACTTGGATTTGGCTAAGTTTCCCAATGAGGCATTACAAGGTCTCCACACTACTGTAATCTGAGAGACCCACCGGCGAGACCTGAAGGTGCATCAATAGCTCGGTATGGCCAAGCGGGCCCTCAAGCAGAAATACGCAGAAAATTCCCTCGCTATATCGCAGCAGGTGGAGCTTGAAATAGTGATCCACCAACTCTACACGGAGGTTCTGGACAGAGTCCCCATCGCAGATACACCTCGGGCCAAGGTAGAAAGTATAGTTGCAGCAGTAAAAGCGTCTTGGACGGAAATGAAGAACATTAAGGCACAACTAGAGAAGAAAATCTCCAACTTATAGGCCACATTACAGCCTACCACACCGTCGGAGGTTCGAGCCCAACGCGCTACACTGGTGACCGAGGCTACGAACACCATCACAGTGCAAATTTCTCAAGGCACCCAGTTTCTAGAATAAGCCATGCAGCTCTAGACCACGGTCCAGTTCAACCCAATCCTCCGAAAGATAAATCAGGACTTACGATAGCAAGAAAAAGCTTTTGTACAAGTCGAGGCTACATTGCCCACCTTGGTGCCTACATAATGGTTAACACATTTACGGACCAACAGCACTCTCCAAGACGTGATTGAAAAACTCTGGTGCCAGAAGCATGTCCTCGAGGAACAATTAAAGCCATGGGTTGCCACAACCCTCTAGCTCTCACAATATGCTGATGGTGCGGTCACGCGACTAAACCAGACATTGGAAAATGTCACTACGGCAACCGAAGGGCCAAAATCCCAAAAGCTTGTGGACCTCGCACAAAGCGTCGTGGCCCGAAGTCAAGAGGTGTTGCCTCCACTAATCGCCACCCTCACTGCACTATGCGCATAGGTGGAGAACCTACCATCATAGTGACTCAGGACGAGTCACAAGATTGTGTTGGGGGACTGTTGGAATAAGGTCTCTTGCAAGCTGCGAAACTGGTCCATTTTGTGTATTTTTTTATTATATTTAGTCTAGCGCAGGGGTTTTGGGGTGGGTAAAATCCCCTAAAGCTTTGTAAATGGGTCAAGGGTAGATCAAGAGTCCACAAACCACGGTTTTCATAGGCTAAAATAGTATAAGTAGTTGAACCTTTTTCTAGTGTAGGAGAGGCTAAGAATGATAATGGATTGCTGCTAAGTGAAAATCAATAGATCTGGTTAGGGTTGTTGGGTAAGGAATCCTACTGCTATGTACGCAGAGGGCCTCTCATTAGGGGAATTTTGAGGTCTAAAATGGGCCTCCTAAGGAAATTATAAAATAATAGTGGAAAAAATCAAATAAGATTTGATGACATCATCAAATTTTAGAGGGAAAAATGAAAAAACTACTTTTTCAACTCATATTTTCAACATATCTCCCAAAGTTTTTACTCAAATTTCGAGTGGGAGTACTCGTTGGATGCAAAATTTAATTCTATCCCCAAGTGCCATGTTGCATAGTTTGATGGGGCCTCTTGCAAAAATAAATACATAAAAAAACGTGATTACAATCATATTTTTTTATGTATTTCTCATTGATAGTAAGTTCATCATGTCATTGACATGGAGTACTTCTTGGATGAGGAATTAAATTTTTCATCAAATTACTCCACTCTAAATGGTGAAACCCTTTGGGAATATGATTAATGCAGTTGAAAAGTGATTTTATTATTTTATTGTTTTGTAATATTTTACTTTATTTAAAAAATGATGGGATCATCCCCATGGTTGACATCATCATCTTGAATCCTATTGGTTGTTATAAAGTTTATTTTTGTTGTACATTTTTCTTAGGAGGCCTATTTTAGACCTCAAAATTCCCCTAATGATCCTGCTGTGTGTGAACCCTACTATTGTGTGCACAGGTTGGGTTTTGGGGTATTGTAAGTAGATCTGAAAGATTAATGAATGCGGAAGTATTGCTGAATATCTGAATCCACTGGAATTATTGTGATATGAATCTGTGTTATTTGATTACTTAATATATGTTGTTGTGTTATTGATTTAAGTTGCAAACATAATTATGTTACTTATTTACGATGCGATCTGGGGTCGATCTGTTTTACTTCATTCAAGAATATTTGGAATATTTGCGTTATCGTTATATGAGTTCATGATCTGTTGATTTCTGTGAGTATAATTTTTGTTGTGCACGTGGATGCAAAGGGAATCTGTATATATAGGCTCTATGATATAATATCTGGTTACTATAAGGGTGAACACAATTCGGCTTGACTTACCTACCCTCTCCCAGGGTGTGGAAACCTGGTTCCAACACCCATCCATACTACTTCGGGTGAGACTTTGGCCTGTGCAAGTAGGTCACTGCTGAAAGGGATAGTAGTATAGGGCTTTGTTGGAAAACCTTGAACATCTGAACCTAGGTCAGGACCCCTTGAGCCAACAAACACCACAAGGAAATGGTGTGTCAGAAAGAATGAACAAAACAATCATGGAGCGTGCAAGGTGCATGAGATTGCATGCAGGATTGCCTTTAAAATTTTGGGCAGATGCTGTAGATAATTCTGTTTATCTAATAAACAAAGGGCCTTCAAGTTCCTTGGATGGTGGTATTCCAGAGGAAGCATGGACAGGTAAAAAGGTAAACTACTCTTTTTTAAATCCTTTTGGCTGTGAGGCTTTTGTCCATATTAATAAAGAAAACAAAAAAAAGCTTGAGGAAAAATAAAAGAAATGTACCTTTATTGGATATGGTGTTAATTATTTTGGTTATCTCTGATATGATTATGAAAATCACAAATTAATTAGGAGCAGAGATGTAATATTCAATGAAAAGGTATTTCATAAGAATCAGTTGCAGGAAAAGAAATAGGAAAAATAAAACAAAGAATACACAGTTTTTGATGAGATCACAGAAAAAGTAAAGGTGCTTGAAAATAATAATAATCAACAGCCATAGCAACAAAAACCACCACAACAACAACATGCACCTCAAACACCTAAAAGTGGTGTTAGAATATCTACGAGGATAAGTAGACCCCCTGAAAGATACTCTCCTTCATCATATTATTTATTGTTGACTGATTCTGGTGACCCTGAATGTTACGAAGAAGCAATCCAGGTTGAAACCAGGAAGAAGTGGGAGCTAGCCATGGAAGAAGAGATGGACTCATTAATGCATAACCAAACATGGGACTTAGTTAGGTTTCCTGCAAGTAAAACTAAATTGCAGAATAAATGGTTTTACATGCTGAAGGAAGAAGATGGAGGAAAAAAGAGGTACAAAGCTAGACTTGTGGTGAAGGGGTTTGCATAGAAGAAAACTATTTATTTTGATGAAATATTTTCTTTTGTTGTTAAGATAACTTCAATTAGAACTATTTTAAGTCTTGTAGCAGTAGAA
This sequence comes from Pinus albicaulis, assembly GCA_034641835.2. NCBI lineage: Eukaryota > Viridiplantae > Streptophyta > Pinopsida > Pinales > Pinaceae > Pinus > Pinus albicaulis. Next base: position 753,584,923 of record CM076573.1, on the reverse strand, counting down.
GGTTTGGATCTTGAACAGTTAGATGTAAAGACAACATTTCTCCATGCAGATTTGGAGGAAGGGATCTATCTGGAGCAACTAGAAGGATATGAGGTCAAAGGGAAAGAAAAATTAGTGTGCAGGTTAAATAAGAGCTTGTATGGCTTAAAACAGGCTCCAAGGCAGTGGTATCTAAAATTTGACAAGTTTATGTCTGAAAAAGGTTATACTAGATGTCACTCTGATCATTGTGTTTATATGAAAAATAAAAATGATGGCAACCATATTATATTGTTATTGTATGTAGATGACATGCTTTTTTTAGGGTCTAACATGCAGGAAATAAATGTGCTCAAAAGAAAATTGGCAAATTCATTTGCAATGAAGGATTTGGGAGCTGCAAAACAAATCCTTGGTATGAGAATAACTAGAGACAGAAAAAATAGAAAATTAACACTATCTCAGAATGAGAACATACAAAAGGTGTTGAAAAGAGTTAATATGTAGAATGAAAAACTAGTTAGTACACCTTTTGCTAGTCATTTCAAACTTATTAAGGAGATGTGCCCCAAGACCCAAGAAGAATTGGAATATATGTCTAAAGTTCCATATGCATCAGCAGTTGGAAGCTTAATGTATGCAACAGTCCACACAAGGCCTGATATTGCACATGCATTGGGAGTTGTAAGTAGGTACATGAACAATCCAGGAAAAGAACATTGGATGGTATTGAAATGGATTCTCAGATATTTGAGAGGTACCACAAATCAAGCATTATGCTTTGATGGTTCAAAAATTTCTCTACAGGGATATATTGATGCAGATATGGCAGGTGACTAAGATAACATGAGGAGCACTATAGGATATGTATTTACTGTAGGTGTAATAGTTGTCAATTGGGTTTCAAAAATCCAAAGTGTTGTTGCACTTTCAACAACAAAATCAAAGTATGTTGCTGCTACAGAGGCTTGTAAAGAAATGATTTGGTTACAAATGTTTATGGATGAATTGGGTAAGAAGCATGATATGGGCACGTTATACAGTGATAGCCAAAGTTCCATTCATCTTGCAAAGAACTCAACATTTCATTCCAGGACTAAACACATACATCTCAAGTACCATTTCATACGGTCAGTATAGGAATATGGACACTTGAAGCTGGAAAAGATACACACTAGCCAAAATCCCGCAGATATGCTAACAAAAGTTGTAACCAGGGAGAAACTGAGATTATGCTCAGTTTCAATTGGTCTTCAAGGATGACGATGAAGATGAGAAAAAACTAGGTCTAAAGAGGAGTCATTGTTCAACAAATGAAGCAGCGGTGGAGTTGCTAAAATCTATCTCCAAGTGGGAGATTGTTGGGTGTGGAGCCTGATTATCTTTTTTATTTTGTATCACAGCGTTGGACCCCTGTACCTTAATGGGGGAAGCAATGCCACCCGTAATTAAATGTTGCCTGGGGGGTCCAGCGGGGGGGGGGGGGGTGGCTGCGACTTTATGGAGCCCCCCCTGGCAGGGGGTTTCGGGGGCAGCGCCCCTGAAGCTAAAAACATATGTAAAATTTCCTTGTAAAACTATAGTAATTTCTAATCAATCTGGGATGTTCATTAGGCGGATGATATGATGGTAGAAGTTATGTTTTGTTTAGGGTTTTTTTCCCTAGAAGGCGACCCCTCTCTTTGTATGAGGGTATTGTATTGCGGCTGTGGATTATATGTGTATTCTCAGAGCGAGAAACAGATAGGGAGAATGTGAGAGAGAACAGAGGATATTACAACGGATCTGTTGTAGGTTGTGTCTCTTCATTTTGTTGGATAATAGAAAGGAAGGATTGGATGTTTGGGGTGGACATAACCCAAACTGGGTGAACCACGTATATCTATGTCTCTTTGGTTTTATGTGTTTTGTGTGCTTGTGTTTTCTGAATATTTTATGTGTTGCATTGCTTTGTAATATATAATTTTCTAAAACTTTCAACGCAAAAAACTGAGTGGGAGATAACAATGTCCATATCAGAAAATTTCTCATTCCTCCTTTGAACCCATCAAAGTTTCTTTGCACTATGCTAGCTCTTCCCAAGGATCCTTCCCTAGCCAAATATATCAATGTTGCTCCATGTTGAGAGAACTCTTTATTCATCTTCCAATCAGGGGGTATCCCTGGTGGAATGCCTCCATGTAATGAGACATCAAAGTCCGAAGTAGACTGTATAGGTGAGTGGACTGATTTGTCCCTCCTTTCACTACATAAATCAGTCTCCTTCTTGTGTGTATAAACCCCTTGAAATAAATAAGGGTGCATGTTTTCCATCCTTTGATGCTGATCCACCTTTTCTTCTCCTCCTTTGATCAAGGTGTTACTTCCCATCACTGTTGTCACATGGTGCTCCTTGGGGAATTTTTGCAAATATGAAAAAGTTCCTCTAATTGAAGCAGTAGCTTCATGCCCATCTCCATGTAGTGATGGTGATTATTTTGATGTGATAGTGCTATTACTGCTTCTCTATTATTCCTCCTCATCAATATTTGAGAATACCTCATCAACAATGAGAGACCATAGATCTTAGTCTTCCCTTGAAGGAGGAATCTCCATGTCTTCCTTTTGAGAAGAAAGCTCTTCCTACAATGGGGATCTTGCCCTTGGAAAGGTACCATACAAGTTTTTATCCCCCTCAATAGAAATCTGAAGTGGATTTGGTGCATTGGACCTTTCCAACTCATGCAAAGTTTTTGAATGTTTAGGTTTTGCTAGCTCAATCAAAGATGTTTAAGATTGTTTTACATCAAATCTCTTCACTAATATCTTAGTGAATCTTTCATAAGTAGCTATATTTTAATGATTAAATGAAGAATATTCATGAAACCACCAAGTACAAGCCTTACCTTCAAGATGCAGCACTGCTATCCCAAGGGCTTCCTTTTATGAAAGTTGATGTAGCTGCAAGTATGAGTCTAGCTGCTTTATCCAATCATTGGCTGTGCATTTAGATGACCCATGAAAATTTGGTAGAAAGATTCTACCTCTTATATGATTGTTGGGCCTTCTATTTTCCTTGAGTTGGCAAAACCCTTGGAAGTTCAAGTGCTCCTTGAATCTCTAAGATTGAGATTCATACTCCTGAAGATAGTCACTCAAAGTCTCCTCCTTTGGTGCATATTCTTCCTCCATCTCTCTTGATATGAATATGGGCATAATACTACACTGTGGATCAGATTATGTGGCTAAATTCTCACACCCATCATGTAAAAATATAAGTTTTTCTTCATATTCAAACCCCCTTGGAGATTTCCTACATATCTCCCTTCTCATCTTCTTGATATATTCATTGATGCTCTGCATAGTTTGAAAAGAAGCTTTGAGAGCTCCTCTTCCTCCCTTCCTCCAAATATTGGAGTCTTGTCTTTCTCCCTTTTGTAAATCTTCTCTTCTTGTGAGAAGCTTCTCCTTATAGTGACATATTGGCTGGATGCACAGGCTGAGTCAAGATTATGCTCTAATACCATTGCAATATCCCTAAATGGAAAAAGCAGGAATATAGTGCATAAAAATGAAAGCAACAGAAAATTTTTAACACATGAAACCACGAGGCCAATACAGAGCCATATTATTGATCATATATGCAACAAATAAGTACAAAACAATGAGGCACGAACTATAGAATGTGATCACACAAGCCTCCAATACATAAAAACTCTCAAAAGTGAGATGTTGCTGCTATACAAAATGCCAGAGAGTTGCTACAGCGCAGTCATATTATGCATAACTAAAACTAGAGATGATACAATGATGTAAGAACACTGATATAGACCCTAATATATTCTAGACATATAGAACCGGGCTATAGATCAGCTTTCCAAGACAACCCAAGAGGGTTTTCGGAAAATGCACACAATGTGCCAATGTAAGTTGTAGCCCTAGGGCTGAAGGTATGCTGCACCAATAGAAATGAGAATATATGGATAAAGCTGATGTAGAAACCTACAACTCTTCTCCAATATATCCTCCGGATGAAAGAATGGCTCCTCCATTGGGGAAATCACCTCCCAAAATAACTACTGCAACCACCCCTGCAACTCCTCCCTAAAATAACGCAGATCTGGGCTAAAACTATGTTGTAGGGGATAAATACACTTTGGCCTAATGAAAAATATGTCAATAAAGCTCAAGGGGCTTCTTTACAGGAATCCTAATGGATGGAAACCTTCCTCCAATTCAAAACTAGCTCTGAAGACACCCAATATAGTTCTCCACTGTTGCACCTTGCAACACATCACAATATTCTGCAGAAACTGCGCTGATGAAGAAAGTTGTAGCTTGGCCTTGAGCCTGAGTGTGGAAATGTAGTGAAATGCTCATCCAAGAGGACTCTCAATGAAAGATATGGGATTCCCGCTCGGGAACACCCTGTGCTAAACAACATTGCAAAATCAACTAAACAACTGAAGAATGCCAAAAGTCTAAACAGACCATATACAAAATAATAAGAAAAAACATCCCCCCATATGGTTGCCATCCTTTTCCTTATATAAGTTATGAGCTTCCTTACCCTTGGCCCCACTCAATTAGGTCACTACCTCCATGCAATCAATATTCCTCCAAAACTGCGTTATTCCTCATTAAATGTCCACTCCATAACAGTGTTGTTGATTGGTCAAAGCTGACCTATTCAACATGTTCCATCCCCTGTTCATACTCAAAGGTGCTTTATTTAGCTACTTAGAGGGTCTCCTTTCACACTTGAAGTGTTTTTATTACTGCTAAGGAGATTTATGGGCCTCCCTACCCATTTATTCATCTACCTAGTGACAAAATAATCTATAATATTCCATTTAGCTTAAAGCTAAATTTTTGGAATATTACATACTGGTTCAATGTATCGCTCACCTTTTGTTGGATCCAAAGGGACTATTACCTGTGTACATTCGATTTCAAATATAATGCTACTATGATTTAAGTTCATGATACCTCCCATGTCAATAGCCCAATCCAGGCCTAAGAGAGCGGGGTAAGGGTTCGCATCATCCTCTATCTGGATTACCTCAAAACCAACATAAACTTCAACACCTGCAATGTCTACCACAACCTTTGGCAGTTGTCCTAGTGGGATGATATTTTGCTGATTAGCCATCTGTAACTGAATAGTAGACCGTTCCATCTTAGGTTCCCCCATTCTTTGCCAGGTTTTCTTGGGTGGGACATATGCATCCGACCCTAAGTCAAGGATGAATTGGTCCATCTCATAGTCTCCAATCTGTGCAATCATGCGCATCTCCCGTCCAGTCCTTTTTTTGTTCTTGTATAGCTTGTTCATAGTTTTAACCTCTGGTTGTGAGGCAACCTTTACTATGAAACTATCTATTAATGCTTGGAGATTCTCTACTGCCTTCTGGTTGCGTAGAAACTTCATACATGCTTGAAGGAATGGCTTAACTGCTTCATCTTCTTTTGAATCTACCATAGTATTTGCAGTGGATGCTTCATATTTGGACATTTCCTTCCGAGCCTCCATGAAGGTTTTCTTCTCCTTTTTCTAATCTAAGATTTCCTTTTTATCGACAACCCTCCTGATCAGTGGTTTGGCCATAGATTTTTCCTCAGCCCCTCCAGTGGCCATGCCACTATGCATTATCACATTGATACTTGGACCATCATCATGTGGTTCTACCTTAACCTGTTGTACGTTCTGCACGGGTGTCTATTATTTCTCCTGCATTTTTTCTATTAGCACCGGGAAGTATTCAATGAAATGGTTTAATTGCCTACAACATCTATAGGATTGGAGCGTATGGTTCGGGCAGTCTCTTACAGAATGTTCCACATCCCCAGAGTTGTAGCAGATTATTGTTTCTCATCCTCAACCTGCACTCCCCCCTCTCCCTCCTCCCCTTCCTCCTGCGAGGAATCCACCCCGCCCAGAAGGAGATAGTGGTGATGAGGGGTCAACTTTCACCCTGTATAGGTTTCCCCTATCTGCCATGAGGTCGAGTGTTCAGTATTTTTTCTCATCATGACCCATGGATGAGCAGAATATGCACCACTCTTGTTTTAGTTCTGGAACATAGGCACCTAATCGTGGGCAGTGATCTGTATCATGTCTTCCTGCTACTCGACAGTCAGCGCACCACAACATGGGGTTACTAGGTCCAGCCATTTACCTAGGGAGTAGAGGGCTTGGTCCCCCAGCCTACATATAATCCTATAACAAATTGCATTGATCCTTAGTATGGCCTGACACCCTACAACGTATGCACCAGACATCTGGGCTAGCTTCCTTACCCTGATCCTTTCGTAAGTTTTGAATTTCTAAGTGCATTGCCTCTAGTTGGCTCTAGATCTATAGTGTCGCAAACTCAATATCATCTCTTGGTGCAACTTCTAACTTCATGGAAATCTCCAAAGCTTATACTTGGGAGTCGATCTTCTTCTATCGCATAAGTCCGTGCAGATGTGGCAATAGCATGGTGATAAACCATTCCTTCAGTTGCTTGTCCTCGTAGACAAATCCCCCATCACTGATGGCATTCTTCAATAGTTGGTCATCTTCCCAGATGGACTCTATAGGTCCCTGCTTGAAGTCCTTCACGTTGACTACACATTGCGAGTATGATTTAGGCTTTCAAAACTACTGCTTTAGGGTGTCCTTAATATTTTGTATTGATGCGTTCGGGTGTTGACCAATATATCCCATAAACTAGTCCATGGCCCTTCCTTCAAAGGCTATGGATAGCTGCGATCATTTGAAAACATCATTATTAATGTTCTGCGCAGTCCATGCAAACTTTGATACAACCCTGAATCGATCCATATCCTCATCCCTCACACCCTTAATGGTAGGTAGTTTCATATGCGTAGCCATATCGTCCTCAGGTGGTGGCGGAGGCAAGGTAGGAGAATTCTTACCCTTGAGTGGGTTTGATGCTGGCGTAGCCAGGAGACTGGTTCCAATTTGCGTAGCCCTGCCCTGGTTAAAATCATGTGATTCCCTTAAGGGACTGTATACCGATCTATATCCTTCTTGATTAACCTGGTAGTATTTCCAGCTTCGTGGCAGGGTTTGCAGGAACTTACCTCTAAATCCTTTGAAGAACCTTTTCTCTACTTCCAAATATGACAAAAATTGATCAACTGCAAATTCTGTCACGAATCCTCCCAAAATACTATCAACACAGTGGTCTACAGTCATGGTGATATTGTTATCAATCTTTTCCAATTGTTGGATCAATTCAAGGGTCCACTGTGTGACCTGATCGTCTTTCCAGCAAGTCTGGTACTCCGCTAATCGTGCCAACCACTCTTGCAATTCATGTGCGAAGGATACGAAGAATATTTCGTGTAATTTTGTAAAAATATACATGTTTTTCCACTCTTCAACAGATATATTCTTACTTATATTTTCTTTTAGGGAAAACTCCTGAATCCGTTTTTTGAACTAGTCCTCAAGTTCATGCTTCAATGGTTGCCAATGACCTCGTGGAATTACCTGATCTCTCTCTCAAAATGCTCCCGGTCTTGGCAACAGAACCATTTGTTGGCATTAGGGCTCTTGACCCAAGTTTAGTTTTTAAGGTTTTCCAACAAACCCCTGTACTACTGGCCCTTTCCATAATGGCCTACTTGCGCAGATCAAGGTCTCACTTGAAGTAGTATGGGAGGGTGATGGAACCAGGTTTCCGGTTCTAGAGAGAGAGAAATTTAATTAAAGTGGGTCCCTTCAGATCTAACAGACCTGCACAGGAGAAGCCCTAATACAAAAACACTTAACAGCATATCGGCAGAGCACAGATCATAAATAACATGTAACTTGAGAAGAGTACTTAATCCAGATCTATGCATTCATAATATCACATCCACGTGCACATCAGTACATCATCAATATTCAATAAGCAAATATAATCTTAGATTTAACATAAAGCGTAGCTGATAATCATAACACAGAAACACTTAAATATCACAAACAGTCTTCTCATTCCTTCGTATCCAAATCTGACTTACAGACTACATTTACCAGCTCGCGCACACAGCCAACGGGGTCTGCTCGCAACAAGACTCAGGGTCTCTTCGCACACAACTAGTAGGAGCCCTTACCCATACAATCGATACAAAAGATCCACAAGTTCGTATCAATATTAATCCAAACTTAGCCTATCTCTAGACTCGATTTATCTATCTCTTATAACATATTAGCATGCGCTACTCTATTGTTCGAAAACCATGGTTTTCAGACTCCTAGTCTACCCTTTTACCCTTTATAATTCATTTGGGGCTTTGAACCGCCCCAAAGTCCCTACGATAGACTAAATATTACAAAATATTACAAAACTGGACTGAAAATGTGGTTAGGGGACCTTGTTCCAACATTCTAGGATTAGCACTGGGATACCATCCATGACTGCGCAATTTATGAGCTCAAGGTTGACAACTAGCATGAACTAAACAATTCCAATCATCAAGGCTAGGCTTGCCCCCATGGATTGTGTAGTTTCTGGAGGCAAGCCCAGAACTGTTGCAAGATCAGGTTAAAAGTTTATCTTGTGACTTAGAAAGATCCATTAAGTGTGAAAAAAAGTGAACACAAGCACAAATGAAAAGGATAAGTCTCAATCACATCATGAATACTTGATATCAGTGTAAGATAAGCTCATGTGAGTAGAAGGTTAGGCTCCAAAATCTAAGCATAGGAAAATTTTTGGAGGGTGGTTGTAGCCACTACAACAATGGAGACACACTGGTAGAACTCTAGCTCTCTGAATGAACCTTGTCTCATGAAAAAATGTCTGACCCTTAAGGAATTATTGTTCAATTCATTGATTATGACAACTTCTTCACTTAGTTTGAGTTAAAGGCATAGTCCCTTCCATTCTCTTTATTGGTGGCACACTAACCAAGCCAAGTCAAACATGAGTTGTTTCGATTGGGGATGAGGAGTATATAAATGCATAAGTAAAATAAATTTTTAGAGTCTTATTTTTCATATATGGTGTTTCTCCGCTGCCAATAGGGCTAGATAGTACCCCGACAGAGTCACTTCAGGAATACAAACATTGCTTCACTACCACTGAGCTTGGAGAGTACCCCAGCAGAGCTTCTTGCTTCACCTCTTTGTTCAATAATCTTTTATCTTCTTTCGCCCTTTATTTTAGTTTTTTCATTTTTCATAGAACTATAAATAAGCACTTATTTATTTCATGGGGAAGAAGAGGGATCTCGACTTATTGAGAGAAGAAGGGGTTGTCCCTTTAGAGAAGGATGTTTATATGCATCTATGACATACTTGTTAAGGTTTTCCTCCCCTCCTTAATCTACATGACTAATTTGAAAAGGATTAAATGAAAATATAAAACAGATTAGAGTAGGTGATACTAGTTAAAATTCAAACATCGTGATTTCACTGTGATTTTCTCCAACAATGAACAAATTTTCCATCCGAGTATCATAGAATAAAAGAATGAAATATTTACACAAAGAGAGGGAATATACAAAAAACTAATCGTTGACATTAACAACATCCTCTTTGATTTCACCATGCTTTCTTTAGAATCCAAACACGGTCTCATGCAGAATCTAACCTATAAGTAAAAGAAAAAAACAAAAGGAAAGAGCGAAGTGAAAATAAAATCAAAGTAATGAAAAACAATGCAAACAAATAAGAAAATAAAACTATTCCTACTCCTAACCTAAACAGAGAATAGTCCAAACTCACGTGAAGTGATACTTCTAATGTAGCCACCGACACATTGGCTGGCCTATGAAGGCACGAGAATGCATGTCCAGAAATATATTTAAGCATAACAATAAGCAAGAAATATAAGACAATAAAAATCATAACGTTCAAAGTATGAATGAACATGTAGAAAAGTAAAGATGAAAAGTGCACGAAAGAAACTTTGCAAATATACCATGGTGTTTAAACACACTGCGAGCCAAAGACATGCAAGCACAAACTTTCAAACTATGTAAACATACAAACATAAAGAAAGAAGAATTTTTTTTTTTTCCACCGAGCTTGCCATGAACAAGTCCTCCAATGACTGAGTGATAGGATCATGTAATACATTTGGAGGATGTGAAAGTTACAAGAAATATTTATTTTCAATATGTGCGATCGAGTGATGAGGATCCTCAAAATATTCAACACTATTCTAATTAGAAGTGGAACTAACCTCAAGAATATGAGAACCCGAGATAACTATAAACTCGGGCTGAAGTGCCACAACAGCTTGGGGAAGTTACGACTCTTTAGAAGATGGATCATCAAAGATCAATGGCTTTGAAAGATCAACAACGGGTGAATCAAAATCATGACCAAATGAATAAAAAAAAAGGTCATGACAACCATGATTAGAAAGTTCAAGATCACAAAAAGAGGCATCCTCATGATATAAATTTTTTTAAAGAGGGGAATATTGAAAATGAAAAATTTCACCCTCTAAGCTTTTAGAACTATGAGATGAGAGATTGAGAAGACTTGGAACAGAAGATTTTTCCTCTCCACAACTAGATGAAAAACTAACATCCCATGTGTTTTGTGAATGATCAGAAGTAGTAACATCATCACAAACTAAATTTTCACAAGATTGAACAGGAATGATATAATCATGGAAAATTTTAGGATGATGAAGGAGAGGCGTGGAAGGAATAAAGTCATCCTTCATCGCATATTTTTGTTCATATATGGGATTCCACACATAATCATCGTAAATGATATAGAAAGTTGGCTTCTCAACACCATCTCTTTCCAATGCTTTATCCTCCTGAAAATCAAGAGAAATATTTGAAACAAGAGCACACAAAAACTCACAATCCAGAGGACCATAGGGACCAAAGGATGGAGGACAAGGAGACAAGACTTCATCACAACCACAATATTCAGAGTCCAAACTTGCACTAATATTCTGAGTGTGTGGGTTGGGAGGAGATGGTGGTAGATTAACATATGAATTCTCAATCTCTCCCACCTCAACCTGCAGTGCTATAGTTTTTTGATGGGAAAGGGATAGTGGGTTACTTGGAACAACAACCTTTTCCTTAATAGATTTAAAATCTCTAATATCAAGGTATGTTTGGAGAGGTTCAAAATATTCAAGTTCATGCAGATTTTCTGAAATGTGAACAGGATATTGAAATCTCCTTAACAAGAAAGTCCAATCAACTTCATCTTCCAAAAAATTCGAAACAAAGATGAATGAAATGATTGTGAAAATACTCAAGGGATTCATCACGCGCTTTTCACAATTTCAAAATTTTCTTGCACAGAATTTTACAATCATACATACCAAAACGTCAAATAGTTCTGTGAAAAGATGTTCAAAATAATGTATGCAGGCATCAAGAAATGTGTGACACAATTTCCTTACATGCCCTTTGAACGTGAGAATGAACAACCTACAACCAACATCCTCATAGTGGATGTTGAATTTTGTGCAGAAATCAAGAAAATTTGTTGTGTGATCAAATAAGGTTGTTTCAACCTCGCCATTGAATTTGAGATTTGACAAGTCATCAATGATTCACATTGACACTTTCAGATTTAAATTTATAGAAAAACATGTCAGGGTTATGATTTTGGGAGAACTCATTAGATGAGTGTGAAAATTAAAAACATACTTCAAAGGCTCAGTTTGTCATTTGGCCCTCCCCCTAGCGCTATAAATTTTGACAGTGCTGGACCCACCAACATTTAGGGGATCTCCTTCATATGAAGTCCCAACTAGATCTCACATCATTTGGATTAGGAGTCCTAGTAGTGGGGTGTTAATGATTTTACTTGGTTGAAAATACACATAACGTGGTGCACAATGTCTTTGGTGAAAGCAAGTGTGTGACTTTGCGGAAAGTCAAGTGCAATGCATGAAGGTTCCAAAAAACAAAAGGTAAAGTAAGTGCACCCCTTAGAATCCTATAATAGTATGCATCTTGGAAGGAAAACATGAGTGTAATGACATCACTTGAAATAACATGCAAAAAATTCCACAACTTAAGGTGATGAATTAATACATCAACACACATCCAACAAGATTAATACAAATGAAAAAAAAATAGCTCATAAGAAAATGCGTAAGTTAAACAACATATATTGCAAATACAATAAGAATAGTCATACTATATCCACAACATATGCATGAAGTGTGCCAGGTCTGAGTTTTAATAAAAGTGATAGTTCCAATCATACACACACCATTAATGAACCACTTTCCCCAATAGTGGAATGTGAATTTAAAAAAACCTTCTTCTCCAAAGAAGTATACTCCCTCTAATCTATGGAGAAGCCAAGGCTCTCATAAAACTCCCAAGCTCTTCCTAAGCCTAAGCCTAGCCAAAATATTAGCTCCCAAAATCATGTTACATGAGTTATGAGGATATATTTATAACAAAGGGGGGTGACCCTTCACATGCCCCTTTGTGACTCTTGGACTCCCTTCATGAATCTTCAACTTATTTACAAAAATGACTCATTACATTACATTATGACTCTTCACATTCTAATATGGACACTTGGAATTTCACTTTTACAAATAATTACAAATAATATTACTTTTTCCACTCATACCCATATGAGACAAATAGGGTAGAGACAACTTGATAGCCTAACAAGATAAAACACTAGGATGCTTGATTTTGGGTAAAATATAGCTCAACAACATCTACTTGATGCTTCTCGGTGACATGTTGATGCCAAGCTCGATGTTGTATGATGACATCCCAAAACTGCGTGATGGTGTCTAGCTGGAAGTGGACTCTAGCCTCCATAGCATCAAAGTACAATTATTTAGAGCCAATGCTTAAGGGTAAAATTCATGGGTGGTATCTGATGTAAGTTCCCTATCGGGTCTTCCCACGACCCAAGGAAGATAGTCAGATTAGCTGCAACATTCACAAAGACAACATATGCATGTTCATAAAAGTAATTGATTGACAAGATGAAGTAGAGAAGGATTACCTCTATGTATAGTGCATATATACTGGAGAGATCAAGGTAGTGTGGTGGAAGTCCACCTCACTAGCTCCAAGATCAGATCCTGCAAGCAAACAAAGAAACTAGTAATATTCACAGTATTATCAAGATAAAGTAATCAAAGACAAGCATATATTTGAACAAGAAATAATATGAGTCTATGCCACTTATAACATGTATCTTAAAAAAGTAATCATGCAATCATAAGACACAAAGTGGACAAAATAGAGGTAGTTCTACATATTAAATGAAGGAGGGTTACAACCATCGGCTTGATCAATCCTCCCTTAGTCCTTCAACTCTAAGCTCTATCTCTTGAATATCCCTAGTGTGACATTGCTTGAGAAAATAGTTCTCAATGAACTATGCAAACAATAAGATCTCACACTAACAAAAGTTCATTCCTCACACCTTCAACCAATTGACCTTTGACAATGAGCCCTTACCTCCAATTTATAAGAATTTGGGAGGACAAACCTTGCCATTCTTCTCCATTAGTTCGAATAGGGAAAAATCCATGATGTTTCCATTCTTTTATTTCTTTTTCCCTCTTTGGATGACTTATTTGGGTTTATAAATGTCCAATTAGAGGACTGAACCGTAGGTTTCCAACTTTTCAGACTGACTCTTTGAGAAAAAATCGGAAATGTCAGTCAGTTGACTCGGAATCTGCCCCTAAAACTTCATGGAACACTAATAATTTTGCCCTTTAAGTAAACAGGGTGTTATCCTAGGCATTAATGCTCCCTACAAGAATTTAGGAGGTGTTATAACTCATACTGGCAGTTTCCTGGGTGCGTTACCATGTAAAAATAGGTCTTTATCTTAGGCAATTTATTCCATCAATATGTCCTCCTCTTAGTTGTTGAGGAGGTTATTCTGTTGTATAACAAATTCCCCCTAAAGTGTGAGGTCAAAGATGAAGAAGATGAACGAATTAATTTATATTTAGAAAGAGAGAGAGAGGAGTTGTGGGATTGTGGGAAACCTTAAACAAGAAACATATGTCAAAAATATATAAATTTGTCCTGAGTCGGGCATTTCCATGCTCATTAGTTGTATCAGAGTGGTTTCTTGAGGAAGAGATATGACCAGTATGTCCACTGATAAGTGTTATTCAGGAAAATATTCTCTGCGGATAGAGACAATCCCTCTAGCCCTAGGATGGGTCTAGTAACAATAGGGAACAATTAGAAACCTACTTTCCTAGATCGTAAGTGCATGCAGATCGTGAATAGATCACCTACCTCAATCTGATGCTAATTCTTGTTTGAATCCTTTGGTCCTTCACATTCCGTGGTCATATCTTTGCCTCTACCATTAGGGGAATTTTGAGGTCCAAAATGGGCCTCCTAAGGAAATTATAAAATAATAGTGGAAATAATAAAATAAGATTTGATGACATCATCAAATTTTAGAGGGAAAAAAGAAAAAACTACTTTTTCAACTCCAAGGAGTACCCATGTTGCATACTTTCAATGGAACCTGCTACATGTAAAATGAGAAATACATGAAAAACATGATTGCATTCACATTTTTTCATGTATTACTAATTTTTTGCATAGCAGGGTCCATCTAAACTATGCAACATGGGTGCTCCATGTATGAGGAATTAAATTTTGCATCCAACGAGTACTCCTGTGTAATATTCCCAAATGGGAAAAGCAGGGATATAGTGCAAAATGATAGAACAATAATGTAGATCATCATATAAAAGCAAGAGGCCAATATGGAGACCTTTCATATGTTATAATAGCAGCAAAATATACATAAGAAATGGGCCATAAGATGCATAACAAGAAGTACAAGTCTCCAATTGAAGAAATCCCTCAATATGAGGTGCTGCAACTATATAGAAAAGATGGAAGACCCTTACAACGTTATTTTATTAGATTTTCGACAGAAAATGATTATCCATCAGATCTAGGGCTGATATGTGCCTCAAAATATAGATATATATCAGATCTGAGCACTATAAAAACTCCTTTAAAGAACCCCTTAAGGGTTTTCAGCAAAACACCAAGTACAAGTTGTAGATATGAGATCTAAGACTACAGATCTACTGTAAAATTCAGATCTGGAAAGTATGGCTGATCTGATTTGATCAATACAATAGCCTCCTCCAATAAATCCTCTAATTGAAAGGTAGATCCCCTTCACTGGAAAACCAGCGCTCCAAATGGTAGGCCAAACCACCTTGCAACTCCTTCTACAAAAATAACGCATATCTGGAAGTAAATTGCATTGTAGGGTTGAATAACCAGTTGGCCTGATGCCAAGATCTAAAAACATGCTCAATAGCCTTCAATACTGTCCTCCCAATGGAAAGGAAGCCTCCTCCACTGAAAATGAGCACTGAAATAGCCTAGATCTAAAGATCTAATCACCACTTGCTGCAACCTGCAAAAACAACCAAACCCTCAACAACATATGCACTGCAGTTGAAAGAAGAAGCTTGGCCTTAAGCCTGATAGTGGAAAATGTAGTACATAACTCTTCCAAGAGGCCTCTCAAGGAAAGAGGTGGGATTCCCGATCAAGAACACCCTGTGCTAAAAAACACTCTATCTCAGATAAAAAACAAGAGAAAGATATCTGTCTAAATAGACCATATATTTAGAAATATAATAAACCCAAACATCATGAATATCATTTCCATCCTCTTCCTTAAATAAGATATGAGCTTTCAAACCCTAAGCCCCATCCAAAAATATCACTACATTCACACAAAGAATCTCCATATAAAACTGTGTTGTCCCTCATTGATGACCACTCCTCCATGACAGCGTTGTTGATTTGGTCAAGGTTGACCCAATCAAAGTGATCCAGCCCCTTTCACACCAAGGGTGCTTTAATTAAGTTTCCAAGATTTGTCTCTTTCACATTTGGCATTGAATTATTCATTATTAAGGAGAATTATGGACCTCCTTTGCCCTCTTATTCTTTAAACAAAGAAAGAAAACAAAATTTAATATTCCAAATAGCTCATGGCTAATTGGGAATAATACACTTATCCCTTCCCAAATGTTGCTTGTCCTCAAGAATCTGACAAGGTGAGTGCTGCAAACCTCCATCATTGGTGACGCTAACATGTGATAAGCTCCCCTCATAAGTTAAGTGTCCACGAATGCATCCCTCCATGAATTTCTCCTCCAAAGTTCTCATGAGATGCAAATAATACATCCCATAAGGAGACAATAGTTCAACTGAAACAAACATGGTTTTCCCAATGTTCTCCCTAAAACACATAGCATAGTGAACATGGAGAATCTCTCTCCCATAGGGCACATACAATCCTCCCATCCTCCCTCCAAACATTCCCATAAAAAGTATAAGTACATCATCAATGTATGGGATCAAAGTTAAGTACATACAAAAATAATTTTGTGCATATGGAGGTGGGTCATAGTCCCACATGTGGAACCAACGCAGTAAATATCCTGACTACATCAGATCATGATGTGGTAAGTGGTTTCCCCACCACTTACTCACTGCCCAAGTCATCTCACCATGGCTGAAAGTGTGAGCTATATTTGGTGCTTTTGGAATGCACCTACAATGATAAAATATCTCCCTTTGATCTTCAAGGGAGTGGCCATGTTCAGAAGTTTTTGTGGCCCAAAGTTGGCCATGAAGTTTATATGGAATAATGCTCCTCCTTGGAGCTATGGACTGCATATACATGGTGAAATAATGCATGTGTTCATCAAACAAAACATTATGTACATAAGCATATTCTTCACCAAAAATTATCCTCATACAAATGGAGTGATGCATAGATATATCTCCTCTCATTCCAAAAGAGGAAAGAGGTGGCTGAATTGACCCCTTCATAGAGTCATGTCTCTCTTACAACTCCCAAATAATCCATGCATCTCCTCATATGATGGTGCATCTCCTCTTTGAATCCTTCCCAAATTAATCCCTCTAGGATAGTAAGGTATTCTCTTATAAAACCCGTGGATTTGGAGAGAACCCCTTCATATGCTTTATCTAGTAGCTTCTCCTTGAGCTTAGAGGATCTAGTCAAGAAGACTCTACTCTGAAAATAGATGATCCCATATAACATTGTATATCTCCCATCAGTTAGTTGGTCATGAAGCACTCTGCATGAAAATAGATCCTTAGAGTATTCCACTAAAAGTTGGGATCTCCAATAAGGATCAATACTCAATAGTGACAACATTGCTGATCTATCATATAAAGCTTTTGTCATTTTGTTGCTCTCTTCTTTGAGATCTCCTATGCAAAATTCACACATCGGGATGCTGCAATATTGCCCTTGCTACTCCTTTCTCAGTTTAATATCTAAAGTGAGAGTGAGAATATCTCCCTCCTCCTTGAGTCTACCCAAGACTCTCAATGCTATGTCAAGTACTCCCAAGATCCTCACCCCTCCGGGATCAATGAGTGGTGCAACCAGATGTGAAGCATATCTCATCATCTCCTAATCTGGTGGTCTCCCAGGTGGAATACCTCCATACAATGAGACATCAATATCAAGAGTAGATTACATATATGAATGGACAACTTTGTCGTTTCCCTCACTGTGCAAATCAATCTGCCTCTTATGTGCATCATCCTTCTGAAATAGATAGAGGTGTGTGCTCTTAATCATATGATGCTGGCCATCCTCCCTACCTTCTCCTTTCATCTGCAAGGTCTCACAATCTATCAATAATGGCACATGTTGTTCATGTATTGTGCCTTGATCTCCACATATGAGATCCTTTGGAACTTCTTGCAATGATATAAGAACTCCTCTCATTGGAGAAATTTCTCCATCTACCTCTCCATGAGGTACTATATCTGCTTCTGATGTGACAACGTTGTTACCTCCGACCTTCTCTTCCCCTTCATCATGAATGGAGGTTACCTCATCATCATTAAGAGGCTCTTTGTTTTGATCCTGTTTTGAAAAAGAGATCTCCATGTCTTCCCTTTGAGAAGGGAGCTCCTCTTGAAGTGAGGATCTTGCCTCTAGCAAGGTATTCTGCAAGTTTTTAACCCCCTCAATAGTATTTTGAAATGGAGCTGGGTTTATGGATCCTTCCAACTCATGCAAAGGTTTTTTATTTTAGGCTTGGTTAGCTCAACCAAGGATGTATCAAATCTTTTCACTAACCTCCTAGTGAACTTTTAATAAGTAGATACATTTAAATGATTCAAGAAATAAGTTTCATAAAACCACTAATCATAAGCCTTACCTTCAAGATGCAGCGCTGCGACTCTAACGACTTCATATTCTGAAACTTGGTGTTGCTGAAAATAGGTGTCTATTGGTTTCACCCAAGTCCTAGTTGTACATTTAGGTGACCCATCAAAATTAGATAGAAATAATCTACCCAAATCATGCTACTTGCACCTTGTGCTTCTATCATGGTTGCTAGGTCTTCTATTCTCCTTGATCTTGCAAAACCCTTGGAAGTTTAGATGATCTCTGAATCTCTGAGATTTGGATTCGTACTCTTGAAGATAGTCACCAAGAGTCTCCTCCTTTGGTGCATCTCCTTCCTCCATCTCTTTTGCTATGAACATAGTCATGGTAGAGTGTTGTAGATCTGATTGTGTGGCTAAATTCTCACACCCATAATATGAAGATATGGAGCTTTCTTCATGTGCAAATATTCTTGAGGGATCCTCATGTATTTCCCTCCTCATTCCCTTGATTTCTCTTTTAAGCTTGTGCATATCTTAGAGAAGAAGTTCTGAAAACTTCTTTCCCTCCATTTCTCCAAATAATGGAGACTTTCCTTTGTCTCTTCTGTAAGCCTTCTATTTTCTGTGAGAAGCTTCTTCTTCTTCTGAGAACATAGATGCAATGTATTCATAGGCTGAGCCAAGATTATACTTTGATACCATTGTAATATTCCCAAATGGGAAAGGCAGAAATATAATGAAAAATACTGGAACAATAATGCATATCATCATATAAAAGCAAGAGTCCAATATGGAGACCTTTCATATGTTATAATAGCAACAAAATATACATAAGAAATGGGCCATAAGATGCATAACAAGAACTACAAGCGTCCAATTCATGAAATCCCTCAATATGAGGTGCTGCAACTATATAGAAAAGTTGGAAGACCCTTACAATGTTATTTTATTAGCTTTGCTATAGAAAATAATTATACATCAGATCTAGGGCTGATATGTGCCTCAAAATATAGATCTATATCAGATCTGAGCACTATACAATCTCCTTTAAAGAACCCCTTAAGGGTTTTCAGCAAAACACCAAGTACAAGTTGTAGATTTGATATCTAAGACTAGAGATCTACTGCAAAATACAGATCTGGAAAGTGTGGTTGATCTGATTTGATCACTACAATAGCCCCCTCCAATAGATCCTCTAAGTGAAAGGTAGATCCCCTTCACTAGAAAACCATCTCTCCAAGTGGTATACCAAACCACCCTGTAACTCCTCCTATAGAAATAACACATATCTAGAAGTAAACTGCACTGTAGGGTTGAATAACCAGTTGGCTTGATGCCAAGATCTGAAAATATTCTCAATATCCTTCAAAAATGTCCTCCCAATGGAAAGGAAGCCTCCTCCACTGAAAATGAGCACTGAAATGACGAGGATCTAGAGATCTAATCACCACTTACTGCAACCTGCAAAAATAACCAAACCCTCAACATGATCTACATTGTAGTTGAAAGAAGAAGCTTGGCCTTAAGACTGAAGTAAGTAGCTGCCTTATTTACCCCCCAGAAGGAGGAGCTCATCCAACCTAAGGACAGACATAGAATGCCAAACCACTCAACAAAGAACTGTTGAAGACCGTCCCAAGAAAGCAGAGGGGCCAAGGAAGGGCTATGGCCGATGGCATTCTGGCTAGGCATACAAAGACCCTTATAATGTAACACTTACCCCATTTTAAGAGAACCTAGCAGGCAGGGTTGTTTTTATATTATACCAGTAGTGAAACCCTAAATAGACCTTGGATTGGGTACCAAGCATGAACTACAATACTGGAAAATGTAGTACAAAACTCTTCCAAGAGGCCTTTCAAGGAAAGAGGCAAGATTCCTGATCAGGAACACCCTGTGCAAAAAAACACTTTATCTCAGCTAGATGACAGGAGAAAGACATATTTATAAACAAACCATATATTCAGAAATATAATAAACCCAAACATCAAGAATATGACTACCGTCCTCTTCCTTAAATAATATATGAGCTTGCAAACCCTAAGCCCCTGTTGGAAATTGGGTTCAACGCTCCCCGTGTGTTTTCCGACATGGACTAACCGCCTCTCATGGATCCTAACTCTAGCTATTGTAGCAGAGACTAACTCTCAAGGGTTTTTGTCTAACAGCAATCATGATTCCAACAAGTGGTATTAGAGCAACAGGTCTCGAGTTCGAAACTCACTCGGCTCGTGTTGGGGGGGAGATTGTTGGAAATTTTGTTCAACGCTCCCCGTGGGTTTCACAACATGGAATAACCACCTCTTGTGGATCCTAACTCTGGTGATTGTAGTAGAGACTAATGCCTGCAGGTTTTGGTCTAACGACAATCATGATCCCAACAACCCCATCCAAAAATATCACTATATTCACACAAAGCATCTCCATCTAAAACTGCGTTTTTACTCATTGATGACCACTCCTTCATGACAACACTATTGATTTGGTCAAGGTTGACCCAGTCAAAGTGATCTAGCCCCTTTCACACCAAGGGTGCTTTAATTAAGATGCCAAGATTTGTCTCTTTCACATTTGGCATTGATTTATTCATTATTAAGGAGAATTATGGACATCCTTTTCCCTCTTATTCTTTAAAAAAAGCAACAAAACAAAATTGAATATTCCAACTAGCTCATGGATAATTGGGAATATTACATCCTGCTCGAAATTTGAGTAAAAAATTTGGGAGATAAGTTGAGAATATGAGTGGAAAAAGTAATTTTATTATTTTATTATTTTTAATATTTTTACCCTTTTACTTAAAAAATGGTGAAGCATCCCCCATGGTTGACATCATCATCTTGAATTCTATTGGTTCTTATAAATTTTATTTAGGTTGTACATTTTTCTTAGGAGGTCCATTTTAGGCCTAAAAATTCCCCTAATGCAACACTTGGTTACCTGCAAAAAGGATAAAACAACAGCAAACATGAAATCATAACATATATAATGCATGTAAAACCTACTTAGATGATCAAGGATAACTAAGAATCTAATCACACATTAAGACATGAATGGAAAGCACGAACCAATCGTATTATATTAAAATAGAGAGGGGGAGTTACAACTTGTGCCTTGATGTCACAACTCTCCTTCGATGGGTCTTGATCCAGGCACGTCTCCAAAGCGTTCTTTCAACTTGATGTGAGGGAAAAAGGTCTCAACTCTTGCTCGATATCTATAGCAACATAAAGTCTCTTTGTTGTTCTTCTATCTCTATTATAACTAGCAGAGCTATGGGAGATTGTCCATTATATAACAGAGGAGGAGGGCGCATGGATCCACTTTAGGTGGGGAAATGGGTCTTCACTTTGGGACGTGGATCCACTTTTGTAGGAATAAAGAGGCGAAAGGGAGAAGCTTGGCTCTATCCCCAGGAAAAAAAAACCAAGTCTTTGCCACGAAGCTTCCAGATCACAAAGCTTCACTTCCATTTTTAAAAAATTTCCCAGAAGAGGATTGACATGAGTATGATCCTCATTCCAGCGTTGATCAACACAACCCTAGACCAAGAGGCCATCAATGCAAGCAATACATGGAGAGGACACACCACTCCAGATAATTAGGTTTTCAAGGAGTTGCTTCAGGAATGGCCAACAAAGAGTTTATTCATTGTGCTAAAAGGGAACGAAGCATATTTTCATGATGGAAAAAAGGCATAGGGGTCACTATTAGGGGTCTCCAGGATTAGGAACAGGGAGTACAAGTATAGTGAAAAATTATTGTGTAACAGATTCCCCCTAAAGCATGAAGGCCGAAGGAGAGTGAGGGGTGAAATGCTTTACGAATAAGTGCCAGGACCAAGACGTTGTTGTCGGAAAACCTACACAAACAAGCACACATATACATAAACTGATATCTCTAAAATAATCACATGACATAAGGTGTGGACGTAGCCATCCATTGAAGTAATCATGATACAGGATGCAAGGTATGGTCGCAACCATCCAAGCAAAGAGTATCACAAATATAGACTCAAGGTATGGTCGCAACCATTCGAATGAAAGAGTCATGTATACAATCATGGATAATACATATCACCTTGTAGCCTAGGCTTTATCAGAAAAAACCTAGGGTCTTGCGCTTCTTTATGACCCGATCAAGTACAAATTCAAGCATGTGAGTAAACGAGTTGAAGTCAAACATGCAAGAGAATCGCCTGATTACCAATCAATGATGTAAAATATTAATAGGAGCGAGAGAAACCACCAATAATGACAATGGCTCTCAAGGTACCAATAGTACAATCCACGAGATGCGAATAAGGAGATATTGTTGAACACTCACAGAATCACCCAATCAAAGGCCAATGATGTAAGCCTATCGTCGGATACGAACAACCTTCCATTAAGGCATGCAGGCTCTAAGGTACTGAAAAGTGGATCTCTAGATCAGTTTCCTAGATAATGTGTTGAAGTCGACAAGAGGTGATCTGTCGAAGGAGGGCCATAATGTATCCCACATCATCGACACGAGATGAAGTCAATAAGATAATAATGTGAGTTATCAGAGAACTAGGCAATGAATGAGATGCAGAAGGAAATTCTCTTGAACATATTAGAGACACGACTCTAGATTTTGCAGTATTTGACTCAAATGGAATAAAAGGTCATGTTGGACAAGAATGGTAATAGAATAAGAGGAAAAACATATTTCCCAAACCCATGGAGGCAAAGTGACGAATTAAGGATATTCCAACTCGACACGAAACATGGGGTGTGCCATGTTCAAGAGCGACATACTTCCAACACAACTGATTAATGCTTTCCATTTTCCACCACAATTTTTGGTGAGTACCCCAATTATTTTTGTATACAAGCTTGAAGGGGATATCATATGTTTGTGACATAATTTTGTCCTTCAGACAAATCCATCTTATACATTTTATGAGCCCTAGGAAGGAGGAACACGGGGTTGCCATGATGACGGATCCAATGCCGTTAAATTTTAACGAGTCCCACAAAGTTGAAACTCGACATATTTTCATGTTTAGAGAATTTTAAAAGATGCGAAAAGAAAACTCCAGATGGCCCTTTTCGTAAATAGTCTCTCATACTCGAAAATGTAGAAAACAAAGTGTGAGAGAACCTCTTAGTTGCGATTGACTAAGGTATTCCATTTTCGTAAATAATTTATCCCAGCCTAAAAAAGGGGTAAACTTATACTGGGTAAATGATGTTTCGTGCACTTTAATGAGCTCAAAACAACAAGAACTCGGAAATATTTTCATGTTTAGAGTGTCAAAAAAGAGCTGAAAAATGAATCCAAGGGGGTTACTTTTTCATTTTTTTTTTAATCGAGTCTGAAAAAGTAGTAAACCAGAACTCGTAAATGTGTCATTCGCGAAGAAATTGAATCGGTCACAGCACAAGAACAAACCATAAAATTTTTTCGAGGTAAGAGCATTTAAAATATTATTAAAACAATGGGAAAAACCCTAAAATGTCATTGTGCATTTATAAAATATGGAGAAAGTAAAAAAAAAATTACTTTCACTTTTACTTGGTTGAGAAGGATTTTTTACCCTAGTTTACCTCAAATCTTCAGGCGTGCGTTGTGGGAGATTCAGGAGGTCAATCAGCGAACCGTTTGTTCCAGGTAAGATGTAATTTCCTTTCTTGACTTTTAATATTAATTTAAGTGTTTTTTAGGGATAATTTCGATTTTTGGGACATGATTTCAAATTTGACAATGCCACGGATCAGCGCGGGTATCCACTGTTGGGACCATGCTGACCTACCATTTTTACAATGGGCAGGTCGTCGATCGACACTTCTTTTTTTAAAACAACCGCGCCAACCACGGAGCAGAAAAATGCATAGAAACTCACAAGAAAAATCTCTTTTTTATACCAATTTTTTGAGCCTAAACACTGACAAGGGTTTTGTTGAATGTTGTTGCAGGGAAGAGACGTCATCAATCATGGTGATTGAGTGGAAATAATATGATCACGATGAAGTTGTTTAGGAAACTATGAAGAATAGAGCTTGCATGGATGCGATGAGGAACTGTGGGCTCCTAAAATTCTTTATGACCCCAGGTATAAGAGCCAAACGAGATCATCTACAGTATCTAGTCAATACCTGGGACACAGACCAAGATATATTTATCCTTGGTAACTAGGAACTAGAAATAGAAGTGGAAGACATATACTTCATCACTGGCCTCTTGTGTAGAGGGGTAAGAGCATGGTTGTCCGGAGCCAAAATCATGGGCGAGAGTATGGACATTCTCATTGGGAGAGCATGCTTCAAGGCAACACGATCCTCGAGTGGCAAGATAGCCATAAGTACAAGAAATGATCTAGCACTCAAGGTAGTACTATACATTATTACACATGTGGCTGGGGCACAAGTGTCGCATGAGGCTACTAAGGCTCAATTGCATATGGTGGTGGATTGCATGGCACTCCCCGTATTCAACTGGTGGGAGGCCATAGTGGAAAACATGAAGAAAAAAATGTGAAATGAAAAAATAGCAAACTGAAGCAATTTGGGTATGGGTATATTCTGATAGCCTTATTCTTAGAGCGAGTGCCTCTATTCCAGTACCAAGGGATAGAGATAGAGGCACCAGTTCCACAAAATCCATGGTTGGAAAAGTGGGCAACATTGATGCCTCGCAGAGGAGGTGGGAAGAGGATGTATTTCAGACCTGCCTTCTTCACATGGTTGAGACGTCAACTGATCATGGTGGAAGACTAGCCGTACTCCGGGACAAATTTATAGGGTGACCTTGATATGCCACTTACAGTAGGTGAGTGTCCAAACGAAAGAGGTAAAAACCATGTTTTTGTTATTTTTTCATGTTTTATATGATTTGTTATATATATATGAAATGATGTGAAACTTTATGTATTGCAGATGTTGGACCACAGAGGCCAGCGGGGATGTCACCAATCACCAGGAGGGTGGCGAGGGAATTCGAAGGTGCCCATTATGTGGAGGGAGCTGAACCTGAAGAGGATATTGTACGAAACCTAGATGCCTTGACCACTCGGATTCCAGAGTATGCACAGATGGGAGACATTCCCCATCAGTACTAGTGACATACTGTCAGGGTATCCGATCGTATTCATCGACTGCTGACATGAATCATTCGAGCAAAAGCCCGCTATCATGATCACCACGTAGATTAGATTAGATTTTCCTTTTCTACAGTTTTTCCGAGACCTGCGAGTTTCTCTATGTACTAGAACATATATTATTTTTTGAGGGGTTATGATGTACTTGTAAACACTGTTTTCAAAAAAATCGACACACACACACACAAATATATATATGCTATTTTTCTATTCCATGTTATGTTATGATGATTATAAATTCCGAAAATGTCTATCTAGAACATGATTATCCAATGCATCTATTAATGTATTCATGTGTCGTGGAATGTGATGATATGTGATGTAATAAAAAAAAAAATCTAAAAAAATAACATGTAGATACATTCTCAATATTTGAGGGTGTCTGACGAAATATTTCCCATTGAGTTGTAGGACAAGAAGCTGTGAATCTAGGTTAAAAACCAGTTCTCTAATGCTGAGAGAAATTGCTTCAGACAGAAGCTCAATAACTGCACTTTATTCAGCAGTAATATTGGTTGTAAAACCAAAAAATATTCCTTGCAGATCTACTAACTCATCATTAGGGTCATAGATAACCCAGGATGTAGAAGATAAATTTCGAGTACCACATCAGGCACCACTAGCAAAATCGACATAAGGAGCCAAAGACATCTGCAAATCAAGTAAAACAAGATAAGCAGGAAAACCGCTTGCAAACACACACCAAACCAAAAATGTACAAAAATGAAAAGCACACAAATGTACAAGACTAAATATACGAGAAAATCATGCATAAGACCTCTTTAGATAAAGACCATTTCAGGGTTTATCCAAAGGGTAACATCCATAATCAATCAACTCATAGGCCCCTTTCTGCAAAACAAATTTTACGATATATGGCCCATGCCACATGGGTTCAAATTTTCCGACCCCTAGCTTGTCGTGTGCTTTTTCATAGAGAAGGAAAAATTCTCCTTCAGAGAAGGCATGTGGAGAAAATCTTTGATCAAAATGGGCTTTTACTCGTTTCTTTTGTGCTTCAGTAACCAAAGCGATGAAGCTTCGAGTTTGATAAAGTCATTCCAAGTACAAGAGACGTTCCTCTTCTGGTGAGGTATTCAGAAGTAATTTGACAACTAACTTGAGCGAAGGAATTTCACATTCAATTGGAAAGGTTTCTTTGAGGTCATACACTAACTGAAATGGAGTGAATCCAGTAGCATTCTTGGCCGAGGTTTAGTATGCCTAGAGAGTTGAAAACAACATGAGATGCCACTTTGACTTGTGCATCTCAATGGTGCGCTGAAGCATAGTAACTAAAACCTTATTTACTGCTTCAACATGGCCGTTTTCCTGAGCATAATATGGATTTGAGCTGTCATGATGCAAGCCCAACTGAGAAGTCAACTTAGTGATCATGTAGTGGCTAAAAGTAGAGCCATGGTCGGTGACAATGTCTCAAGGAAAACTGAATCACATGATAACATGATTGAAGAGAAATTGAGCTGCAATTTTACCATCGGCAACATATGTAGGCATTTCTTGGCCCATTTAGTGAAATAGTCCATAGTGAAAATGATATAAGCATGCCCCCTAACCGAGTGAGGGTTACATGTCATGAAGTAAATGCCCCATTTGGTAAACGGGCTGATGGTAACAACTGAGTGTAAGGGTGCAGGTGGGGCGCACATCTTGCGCTGATAAATCTAGAAAGCATGGCATTTGCGGATGACAAGGATGCAGTCCTTGAAAATAGAAGGCTAGAAGTAACCAACATGAAGGATTTTCTAAGTTGTTGCATATCCCGACATATGACCACCACATGCTGTAGAGTGGCAGTCATTGAATACTCTCTCAACTTCTTTGAAATTTAGACAATGATGAAGAATAGAATCGCCACCGACTTGGTATAAAGTATCCCTAGTGATACGAGAGGGTTGGGAATGATGTCGAATTTGTCAACAATCAAACTTATCCAACTCAGATAAGAAATTTTGGTTCTGGAGATACATGATTATATCACCGTACCATGGATCGACTGTGCTGATCATTAAGAGAGTCTTGTCTGGAATGTGCTCAACAAGATCAGATGGAGCAGAGGCATAGGGAAGGGAGCATATTAATTCAAAGAAAACCAATGATTTATTTGATTTGGTAATAGTGAATTCCAAATCAAACTCCTGTAAAATTACAATCCATTTTGAATATTTCCCCCCCAGCAACTGGCAGGTCAAGATATATTCATAGGATTGCAGTCAGAGATCACGGTAGTCGAGCGTAAAAGAATATAATGCCAAAAGCATTGAAAAACATGTACCGCGGCTAAAGCCAGTTTCTCAACATGGGCATATCGAGTCTCTATGTCCATAAGGTTACGACTGAGGTAATAAATGACATGTTCAATACGATCATCGTCATCCTTAATGATTACCATAGCTATGGTACCAAAGGAAGTTGCTAAGTACAGAAAATAGTCACGATGATAATTTGGGGGATGCAGTAAATGAGCATTGATGAAAACCTTCTTTAAAGAATCGAAGGAGCATTGAGAAACTTCGTCCCACAAAAATGGGATCCCTTGTTTCAGTAATTGTGTAAAACCCTTAGTAAGTTCCGCATAATTGGGAACGAAATGACATATGAAATTAGCCTTTCCTTGCAGACTCTGCAATTGCGATAAAGAGGAGGGAGGGGGTGAATTTACAATAGCCTTGAATTTCAAGGGATCGAGATGAATTCCTTCTTTAGAGATGACAAACCTAAGGAGTCTGCCATATTCCATGCAGAAAATGCACTTATGATGATTCAAACGAATATTGTATTGTCAGCAGTGCAGAAAAATCTCTCGAAGGTGCATGGGATGGTCACAATGCTTAGCTGAATGAGCAGGGAGGTCATCCATATAAGGCTGCACAATGTGCTTAATGTCATGAAAACCGTAGGACATCGCGCACTGGAAAGTAGCACCAACATTCTTGAGACAAAAAGGGAGATTTTTGTAAGCAAAGGTTCCCCATGGAAAAATAAAGGCAGTCTTGTGCTTATCAGTGGGTAAGATGTTAATCTGGTTGCAGCCAGAAAAACCATCCATAAAGGATAATATCTCACTTTCAGCACATTCATCGATGATCTGGCGAATAAACGGAGTGGGATAGTTATCCTTCGAGCAAGCCTGATTAATATCTCAGTAATCAACACAGATGCAAATGGTACCCTATTTTTTATTGACAGGGACAATATTGGACACCCAATATATCAATGGGATGGGATAAATGAATCCAGCCTTAAGAAAATTTTCAACTTCTCCCTTAATGGCGGCGACCTTTCTAGGGTGTACAAGGAAAAGTTGTTAACAAACACGCTTTAAGATAAGTCGGTATTTCATGCACTACTATACTCGGGTTGATGTTACACATTTCCTCATAGGACCATGCAAAAACATCTCTAAATTCTTAAAAGAGACTAGTATAGAGCTTGACCTCATCTGGAGAGAAAGTCACCCCAATATGAATATTCTCGACAATTCTTGGTTTCACATAAATGTTGATATGCATAGTCTTAGTAATACTACCCATGTTCCCTTTAGAAAATATATCATGGTCTGACATTGAGGTCGGGAGGGGGTCGTGCAGAACATGGGGAGTGAGATTTTCATGACACAACTGAGCTACTCTATGACTTGGGAGAAATGATGAACAATGATGAATATCATTCCAAGGGGTTTCCTCGAGAGACATTGTTTCCAAGATACTCTCTTCGGATGGAATTGTCTCATTTAGGGGATCAGATGAACCTGAGGAACCGAGCCAAGGAGATTGAGAATATGCATCAAAACACATGATACAAGTAGAATGTTTGGAATGATTAGCCAAATCTGAGACAATTTCACACTAATTGACCTCTACCGGGCTTAACGAAATCACATCACCAAACAAATTGAACCGATCAGGTGAAGAGATGATTCAGGGATTAGAAGAAGTGGAGATCATATTAACCTGAGAAGTTTTTGGTGGAGGAAGAGAAAACAAACCCATAAGGGAAATATATTTGAAAATCCCTTCCCCTACACTCTCAAATAGTGTGGTGGTATGGTCTACATACGAAAAATTTCCTTCAGAATAAGTGGAAGAGAAAAAGGACAATTGACAACAGTGATAATATTTCCTTCATGCGGGAAATGGAGAACACAAAAGAGAGTGGAAAAAACACAAAGCATAGCATGAGTCCAATTTCAACCAAGGAGAAGCTTATAATTGAGCTTGGCATCAACAAATTTAACCTCAACGTTGATTGTGTTTCTTTCCAACGTGATAGGAAACTGGGAAGGATACCAAAAGGACGAGAATCTCTCCCGCCGAAGACCTTCAAATTATTTGGAGACTGATTAAGGGTTGGTGAACCAATGGCTTTCAAACATGAAACAGACATAATGCATGTAGATGTGCCTTCCTCCACGACCACCTAGTGGATATTATTACCATTAATACCAACTTGGATAATTAAATAAAGATGATGAGGGAGATGCGAGACAAAATTCTCTAGATCAAAAGTGATAAGGCTTGAATCGACCAGATCAACTCCTCCAATAGAAGATAATTTTGCCTTCCGTTGTGATGGAAAACTCTGAATTACCTCTAGCATGGACATAGCAGATGGTGCCTAAGCCAAATCCTCAACAATATTATGATGTTGAGTGGCGTGGGAATTCAGATTATAGGAGGACTTGCGGAGCACACCTTTAGAATGTGGTCGTGCAATGGGATAAGAACTAGGCCTTTCAATATGAAGAGGGTTGAAAGCGGATGGGGGAGAAGGAGTAGGAGCATATACAATTTCTTTCCCCACCACTGGATGTGGTTCCACATAATCTTTCGATTTGGCCACGGTGGATATGGGTGCTGTACCATTCATCATGAAAAATTGAGAACCAAAAGGGGTGGAAGACTGGGGTTATTCCACCATTTGAGTTTGCTGCGATGGGAACGATTCCTTAAGAACATCTGGAGTCCCTTAGGTGCCTGTTGGTAAGGTAAATCCTCTCTACAGACAGAGACGATCCCTCTAGCCATAGAGTGGGTCTAGCAACAAAGGGACAAGCTAAAGTGTAGGTTCCTTAATTAATGAATGAACACGACAGGGTAGATCAACCTACCTGGAGTCCAATGTTGTCGTCACTGTGGTGATGATGGCCTCTTGATTAGAAAACAAGAGCAACATAAAAAACAATGATTTCATTCATAATCAACTAACCAGTCAAGGAGGGTTAAGCATATTGCATCAAATAAAACACATAACGCAAGATGGGAATCAGACAATAGTCATGTATATGTATAAATAGAAGAAAGAGTTACAATAGGAGCCTTGATGTCACAACCTCCTTCAGTGGGGTTCAGTTGAAGCACATCTCTATGGATCTTTGGGGAATTCGTACAAGATGAGGACACAAGCCTAAGCTCTCTCAACAATGGGTCTCTTTCATTCTATCCTTCTGGCAAGATGTACATGAATCCCGTCAACATTTTAGCTATGATATGTTCAAATATCTGTTCAACTAGCTCATCAATGGAAGATGACTATATTTATAGAGGAGAGGAGGAGGTTGGGATCCCTACAATAGTGGAAGGGATGCCTTATCCCTTGGGAGGTTTCCTAAGAAGGTGGAAATAAGAGGCCAAAGGAGGGAGGCCATGGTTATTCAGTCGAATCACTCTAGATGAATCGCCCACGAAGTTGCTATGATGGAAACTTCACCTCTATTTTCAAAAAAATTTCCATAAACAGGTTGGCACGGGCAGCTAACTCGGACAGAGTGCCAATGGGCGCAGGGCCCAGTGTTAATCTTCCTCATTAGTGCGAGGGCATAATGGTCTACTAGCGCCAAGGAAAAAACATGTGTTTCTGATGGTCTGTTCAGGAAATTGTCAACAGAAGGAGTGTTGTCCTCATGGCAAGGAATGCAATGATGGTATTTGCAAGGCATGACACTTTTTTTTGTTCACATAAATGATCCTCCAATGTGCGGGATGGGGATTGCAGGGACAGTGTCAAAATGTTGTGTAACAGTTCCCTTCAACAATCGACTCACCTCAGTCCGTCGTGGATAGTATTGGGTGTAATGCTCATCATCACATAAGGAGCACCAAATATGGTACGTCATAACATGCACTTGGGGGTATTCCCTAGATTTTCCTTCAAACATGGGGCAATTGCTTGGAATTTTGGTTGGAACTAGGAACCAATACATATTGTGAAGAATTGGATCATTGGTCAGTATTAACACATCTGGAAGTTCCAACGTCACGAGAAATGGCAATTACAGATTGAAAGAAATGGTTTTTGGTATTTGATACATGCTCATTTGTGGATGCCAACCGGTTTGGGAGAAATTATTCCTCCAAGGGTGTTGCCTCGAAGGGTTTTTCCCATAAGGATTGAAACCTTGGTACTGTCCATAAGGGTTGAAACCTTGTGGATTCTGACCATATCCCAGTTGTTGACCCAAAAATGGATTCTATCCTACAATAGACCACTTAGTTCCAAGTTGACCATAATTCCCAACATATGGTTTTTGCAGCTGCTAGAAGGTTTGGTATGGATTTCCCTGGGGTTGTCCCTAGTTTTTGCCATGGGTTTATCCTTGGGGTTTCTGGATCGTACCCTGAGGTTGCTGAGGTTGACCAAGTTGTGATTGAGGACCAAGTTTTACCTGAGGACCAGGTTGTACTTGCAGACCAGGTTGTGCATGAGGACCAGGTTGTACCTGAGGATCAAGTTGTACCTGAGGACCTGGCTGAACAAAGACTGGATTCAATTGAATGGATGGTTATCCTTGTTGAACAATGCTGAAATTGGGGTTGGCCTAGTTGACTAGAAGGTTTTCCCTGATGAAAATAGGAAAATTTACCTTGATGGAAAAAAAGTTGATTAGGTTGTACGTAAGGTGCTTCCTGTTGTATGAAAGGTTTCTCTTGTGATCCATAAGGTCGATTTTGACCATAGTTAAAACCTTGCTGATAGACGTAACCCCCTGGCTGGATGCCAGGTTTC
Organism: Pinus albicaulis; assembly: GCA_034641835.2. Classification (NCBI taxonomy): domain Eukaryota; kingdom Viridiplantae; phylum Streptophyta; class Pinopsida; order Pinales; family Pinaceae; genus Pinus; species Pinus albicaulis. The sequence continues at coordinate 753,552,681 of CM076573.1, read as the reverse complement.
CCTTGAAATCCTTGAGGATTTACTGGCTGAGTTTGAAATTTTTGGGAACCATACAGGAGATAATGTTTTTGGTTAAGACTATGCAAAAATTTCTAATATTGATCATATTCCGGCCCTGTTGGGCTAGACGATCTGACAGGCATAGGAATGTTGCCAGCAACTTGAGAGGAATTCATAATGTAAGCTAAAGATCCACTCGTAGATGGTCCAACGATAGGTTGGGAAACATTTGACAAGGTAGGACCTCCTCTAGAAACTGAAGTCTATGGAATCGACACTGGAGTACTAACAAGAGGTATTGAAACACCTATGAAAATAGTTGGCTTTGTGGAAGTAGGCGTGACTATAGTTTGAGCAGGCATAGAAATGGTTATGCTGGAAACACTCGGACCAGTTGCAGATACCCCAGTATTCTTCCAAATAGTATTGTAATACAAAGGTGTACCACTTGACATGTTCGAGATTAGGTGTACTATAGGGTTGTTTAGGGGAGATTTCAATGGGATCAAATAATGGATTTGGAGGGTAGGAAACGTAGACTACTGGCACATTAGAAGGATATCGAGAGGTGAGGGGTTAAATACTCAGAATGAGAGTGAAATCATCAGTTTGAGTCTGACTAGAAGGTGGAGAATCAAAAGAGACAACCGATAATGTCCCTTTGGAAGTAGTGGATGGAGAGGAAATTGAACTTGGTGGTTCAACCAAGATGATCTTATCTTAAAAAGAAATAGAGGAGAAAGATGATTAATTCAAGGATTTAAACAATACATCTATAAGGAGTTAATCACGATGAGGCCCAGAAATATTATAATAGGTAATCCATGTGATCGTGGGAAATTAATTTTAGAAAAGACAAAATAAATAAAAAGGGGTAATTTAAGAAAAAAGGATTACGAGGTAGTTGTGAACTGCAATATACACCTTGGTGATCAAATGAAATAGAAATGACCAAGGAATTAACATATGACAACCAATCTCCCCAAATGCTATGTTCGGTGTATCACTTCTACAAGGTAGCCGACTTAGTTACCTATGGCAGGTTTGTAGCCTAGTGGAGTCTCCCAAAATATACGCGACGATACGTGGGATTCCAAATTCGTAGTAGTGTTGTCTCATGCATAACCATTCGATGAGAGTGTCCCAAAATATACTTTTCATACATCTATATAATTCCATACGTAGGACGGTATATCACCCCCGAGTCGTAAAATAGATTGTTAGTGACAGCTCCTACGCTACACGTCTCTAGCCTAGACCTATAAATGTGATTCGTTAGGTTCCAAATTCTCCTTATATTGATTGAATAAATTTTAAGGTTGATCTTGAATTATGTTTCGGTTTCAAAGCTCTACTGATGTTATCTGAAACCCTAAAATTTAGCTAAATGAGAAAAGAACCATTCATTTCGATGAATCCTACATTAATGAAGGAGAGAGAAACTCACACAATCAACACAGAAACAAAACAAATGCATAAAACAACATTCACTTTTCTCTTCAAGTGCGAAATTTTAAAGAAAAACTAAAATTTTACAATTTTCTTCCTTTCATTACATGCACTAAGAAGCGAATCGAAATGAAAATTTTATTTTCTAAGGTGAAATGAAACAAAAATATTTTTGTATTTTTCTTGTAAGCACAATGCGAAATGTAGGATGCGAATTGATTAACAATGCTTTGAGTACTAATGAGATCTCTCAAACATGCATTCAAGAGGCAAATATTTTGAAAATCAAAGAGAGATGTAAACCATTTTCTTCAAAACAAATCACTCTTTATTCACACACTGATTAATTCTTCAAAGAAAACAAACTTCAGTTGGAGGACAAACAATTGTAGTCTATGCTTGATGGCGAATAGAAACTCAAATGTTTTGAGAATTGACACTTGAAAGATACTATCTGTGAGAACCAACCGAAATACAAAAACCAATCAAACACTAAGCCTGAAAGGTATGAAAAGTCCCAATTCAATGAGAGTTTTGGAAGTCAACAAAGCAAGCAACTGCTCAGATGATCCAAGGACACCCAGAAACCCTAGGAAGACACGGATGCAATAGCTTCATGAAAGAGACAACCAAAGGTGTAAAAATCAAACCAAGAATGTCACTGAACATAGAAGGAACAGAGGTACTCAAATAAGCAAAAATATCCAGAAGGATAAGATTCACTGGAAGATAAACTGAAGGAAACCCTAAAAAATCATACACAATAATCGACACGATTGTTTATGTCGCAACCTAAACTGGAAGGGTGAAATCGCAACTGTGCAAAAAGCATAACGTGCTGATCAGCACGAAAATCAGAGAAATACTAGCACCAATCAAGGAAAATATTGAAAAATAAAAAAGGTTTTCCAACCTAACACTATTTTTATCACTTCAACAAAGAGATAAAGGTCTATGAGAAATTACAGGAGATATAGAGACAAGGAGATGGACCCTCAATGAAAATAAAAGACAAGACAAGAAATTAAAAGATCGAAAATAGGAGACTGAAAGGCTAACACTCCTCAGTGGAGTTGCTAATTTTTTATGCAGGAAAATCCTCTTTGTGGACAGAGATGATCCCTATAGCTCTAGGATGGGTCTAGTAACAACAAGGAACAATTAGAAACCTACTTTCCTAGATCATAAATGCATGCAGATCATGAATATATCACCTACCTCAATCTGATGCTAATCCCCATTTGAATCCTTCGGTCCTTTGCGTTTCGTGGTTATATATTCGCTGCTATCGGCGCTTGGTTACCTGCACAAAGGATCAAACAACAACAAACGTGAAATCCTAACATTATAATGCATATACAACCTACTTAGTTGATCAAGGAAAACTAAGAATCCAATCACACATTAAGACAATAATGGAAAGAATCAACCAATCGTATTATATTAAAATAGAGAGGGGGAGTTACAACTTGCGCCTTGATGTTGTAGATCTCCTTCGATGGGTCCTAATCTAGGCACATCTCCAAAGCACTCTTTCAACTTGTTGTGAGGGAAAAAGGTCTAAAATCTTGCTCGATATCTATAGCATCAAAAAGTATCTCTACTGTTCTTCTATCTCTATTCTAAATAGTAGAGTTATGGGATATTTTCCATTATATAGCAAAGGAGGGGAGACCATGGATCAACTTTAGGTGGGGAAATGGGTTATCGCTTTGGGTGGTTCCACTTTTGTAGGAACAAAGAGGCCAAAGGAAGAAGCTCAACTCTATCCTTAGGAACAAACAACTAGGTCTCTACCACGAAGCTTCCAGATCTTGAAGCTTCACTTCCAGTTTTAAAAAACTTCCCAGAAGAAGATCATTGTGAGTATAATCTTCATTCCAGCACCGATCGATGTAGACCTAGATAAAAAATATGCCATCGACACAAGCAAGACATAGAGAGGGCATACAGCTCCAAATAATTATATTTTCATGGAGCTGCTTCAGGAATGGCCAACATATATTTTATTCATTGTTTTGAAAAGGACATGAAGGCATATTTTCATGATGGAAAATAGGAACATGGGTCACTGTTAGGGAAAATGGGTCACTATTGGGGGTCTGTAGGACCAGGAACGGTGAGTACAAGTACAATGAAAAATTGTTGTGTAAAAATAAGTAGGATGTGGAAGTTTGTGTCATGAAATGATCAATATGACAACATGTCTCCAAAAACAATATACACAGCTTGGGAGAGGAAACAAATTTGAGTGATGTAAACCTCTACCCAAGGTCTTGGTCACCACTTCTCTAAACTGCATATTTCTACACATGTGAATAAATGAGTTGTAGTCGAACATGTGAGAAATTTTATTGTTACCAATTAATAATGAAAAATGTTAACAGACACGAGGATGGCCACCGATAAGGATGATGGCCTTCAAGATGCCTAGTAAAATATATCGAGTGTGAAAACCGGTGTTGATGTCGAACACTCATAGAATCATTCTACTAGGAGCTAATGATGAAAACCCCCAATCAAACACAATGTAGCCTACCACTGAGGTCTGCAAGTTCCATGGTACTGATATGTTTATGGATCATCTTCCTAGATAAGATGCTAAAGTTGATAGGAATGGATCTGTCAAAAGGTAGGAAATAAGGTGTCCTACATCAATTGACACGAAATGGGACAAATATTATTTTGTTTTGAAGATAGCGTAGAGCAATGGTGCAAACAAACAACAGACAATTTTTGACATATGACGCTTGGGTTGATATAGGAAGAAGAAGATAGTTGGATATCTTGAAAAATAGAAGGCATGAAACATAGGGTACTAGGAAGATTAGACTCAAGAACACCAAAGAGTGTTACAATAAAAATATGCAGGAACATTATAGTATGAAGGCTAAATTGATAAAATGGTAAGGCTCAATGAGAAGATGATAAAGAGGAGCTTTCGGAGGGGTGCCATGTTCAAGGTACTACTGCCAAAGCATCCTTCAGAATATAGAGAGTGAGTCTTTATTCTATCCAAAACATTTTTCGCATCTGATTAGGTTTAATGAGTCCAAAAGGGTAAACTCAATGATATTTTCATTTTAGGGAGTCTAAAAGAGATCGTAAAAGACAACTCCAAGGGGGTACCTTTGTCATGGTTAATGAATGGGTGTGAAAAAGTGTTAATAGTATACCCCACACAGTTCCTTTTCCATAAGGTAGTCCATTGAATCTGGATAAAGTGATAAACCTATGCTCAATGGACGTCTGCCTCATTTTTTTATGAGCACGAGAAAAAGTAAACTCAATATTTTTCGTGAAATTTTAATGATACAGACGAAGAAAAAATCGATCCACTTCGTGAAATTTTAACGAGTCTAACAAAGAAAAACTCGGTGCTCTTTGTGAAAATTTAACGAGTACAAAGAAGAAAAACTCAGTGTATTTTCAATTTTTAAAGAGCTAGAAAAAAATATAGAAAAAGAATGGCTTATAATCTTCTTTGTGAGAGTTTAATGAGCTTGAAGAAGGAAACTCTAGGTTTTTTGGTTTAATGAAAGAGAAAAATACCATAAAAGGAATGCTCAAAATTTCTTTATCTCATGCTTATCAATAGAAGGGTATATGCTGGGAATTTCCTCATAGGAAGAAGTGAAAGCATCACAAAATTCCTTAAAAAGGGATCTGAAGTGTGCAATTTCCTAAGGGCTGCAATCTTCTCCAATATGTATGTTTTCCACGATACCTATTTTGAACAAAATGTATATGAGCATATTATTTTAAATATTTCCCAAGTTTCCTTCCGCATCGATAGTCTGAAAAGTCATGTAAATGGATGGAACGATCTTAGGTGGGTCAAAAGGCAAGATTTGTATAGTTGTCACGTTTGAATCATATATCGAAGTGCGGTGATGAAAATCATCCCAAGGTCACTCTTCTACAAACATTATCTCTTGAATAGCTTCATTCAAAGGTATGACTTCATCGAGGATATCTTTATAATGAGTCGTGATGGGAGAGAGGATGGCACTATCGAGAAAAACCAAAGCAACAGAGGGGTCAGATGTAGATTAGATGGCTTGATAAGAAAACTCAGTTGGTGAAAGAAACATCTATTCTCCATAGGAATAAATTTATGAAGGGGCCAGTAGGATCTAGGGATTGATAGAGCCATCTAAGATGGTAGATATCATTGAAACCGTTTGTTGAACCTCAGGTGGTGGGAGAGGAAAATAACCCATAAGGGAAGACGCCTTTCGTAGACTGGTACCAATACTGACATAAGAATCATGAATTCATCCTACTAGTGGTATGGTGCTATTGGAAAACATGGAATAATATAGGGTGCAGAAGGATAGCTAGTCCACTATAACTATTTTCCCATCCAGAGGATAGAGGATGAGTCGGGAAACCAAAGAAAATGGAATTCATGGCGTAAGACCAACTTCAACACAAAAGGAGATTATAATCGAGGTAATGATCTACGACTTCAATTTCCACTGTTATCATATCCCACTAAGAGTAATGGGGTAGCTAGCAAGGTATCCCTTTGGGAGGAAGGTGTGGTCATCGAAAACTTTAAGGGAATTTGACGATTGAGACAAATTGGGAGAAGCAAAAGCGAGCTAACATGCAATTGACATTACGTAGGTTGAAGCACCTTCGTCAATGATAGTGTGATGGATGGGTCTACCTTTCAACACAATCTACACTTTAAAGGCAAGTTCATGAGGAAGGAAAGGTTTTCATTTTTCCATGTCAAAGATAGCTAGCATAGAATCTTGAGGGTCAATTCCACCAATGGCGAAAATCAGAGCTTTCCTTTGAGTTGGATAGGTTTGTAACAATTCGAGAGAAGATACAGTTGAATGTGCTTGTGCCAAATATTATACAATATTATAGCTCTAGGCAGCATGTGCAGAAGTATAATGAGTTGTGCGATGAAAGGTCCCTTTGGGGGGATGGATGACATGGTCAACAATAGGTCTTTCGATATGAATATTGTTGGGAGGTGGTGGATTTGAACTCGAGGGAGCATCTTGAACATTAGTGGCATGAGTTCCATAGTTCTTGGCTTGCATTTGGAGATCAATTTTCTCCATTCCATAATTGTTAGATGGTCCTTCTCTAGAAGGATTAGAGCCATCGTTTCCCCCTTGCGGGTGTTGTGGTGGGTTTGCAACAAGATGTTGCTATTGTTGTTGATTAGGGAAAGGGTTTTGTACGACAACAAGGGTCCTCCTAGTATCCTTTTCTGTAATAAAGTATATGCATTCCTAAAGGCTAGGAAATTTATATGTCAAATGGTCCTCTACACATATTTTGTAAGGGAATCTGGCAGTTTTGTCTTTCTCTTTTATATTTTTGGCAAAATTTCTCTGATTTGGTTTATTTTGGGTAACAGGCTACTCCTTAGGATAAGAGGTATTTTTCTTGTTCTTCTTATTCTTATCGTCGGATTTTTGTGTAGACTGCATAAATTTTACCACAACGGTCGAAAGATTAGCCGATTGGGTAGTGGCGGTGGCAGTTGAAAGTAGTTGGGAAGCTTGCCTGCTGGGTTTTTTACAAGCATCCCTAGAGGTTGCACCAATAAGTCTGTCGGCATGTGCTCTAGGTTGCTGAGTAGCAGGAGCATTGGAGTTTCTAGTGGTATGGGGGAGTAAATCATACAATGTGCCAGATTGTGAATAGATCAAGTCTATGTGTTGTGCACAACAGATGGATTAGTCTTCTGTGACCACACCAACTAAGGAAACATCCTTAACAATGGGTGGAAGGAGTGGCTTGCAAAACAAATATGCTAATATATAATCCAGAATTACGGCCTTAACAGGCCTACACCTATGTCTCCATTCATGGATGTGATCGGAGATATGAGTGGCAGTGTCTTGGCGCAACGTGGTGAGAAGTTCCATTCTAGTTTCGTAGCAAATAGGGAACTGAAAGTGTTTGAGAAATTCCATTTCTAAGGAAAAAAATGTATTAACTGATGCATGTGGTATCTCGATGTACCACTTGGAAGCATTTCCTGTGAGGGTGCGGGGGAAGAGTTTGAGCTGGATACTGTCATCCACCATGGAATTAGAGGCATAACATAGATGATAGGTGGTGACATGTGTGGCTGGGTCATCCCCTTATTTCCCATTGAGCTTAGGGATATCTGAAGGAATATTATGTGGTATAGGAGGCTAAAGAGGGTTGTGGTTGATGGAATCGTTAGTCAATTTATACAGATCAAGTATGTCTAAATTTTACAAAAATGGAAATTTCAAGGTTGCCCCCGAATCTGACCAAGGAGGTGTTGAATGAACAATAGGACCGTAGGGTCTTCCCATCAAATTATTCCCAATGGGATATGTAGGACTTGTCGGATAATAATTTCTTGGTAGCGGTGGTGTAGGGATGTAAGGTGGATGCCCATAGGGGTTGTTAAGCTATGGGAAAAAAGGCCAGTTTCCCCTAGTATAATAGTTCCCCCCCTTGCCCCCATTGTATTTGGGGAAGGGTTTTCCAAATAGACATGAAAATGCTCTCTTGTGGAATATTATTTGCCACATAATTTACATTTGGTATAGAACCTAAACCGAAGGGTTGACCACTAAGAGGAATTGAATAAAAATGGATGGAAATTCTTGTCCCATAGACTGGAGGGGTACCGAAGTGCCCCTTGATATATATGTGTTGGTAACACTGATCACTGGCATCGAGGCCAAGGGGTTCAAACTCAATAAGGGATTCCAACTGAAAGGGTTACTGAAAGGAACTATGGTAGCCACGCTAGTAGAAGTTGTAGTCAGAAGTTCGAGAGCAGACACAAAAGGAGTAGAGGCCAGAAGGTTCAAAACTCCATTCATAGGAGGTGTAACCAAGTTTCTGGAACCAGGGATATCCTGGCTAGTAGGTGTTAGCCACTTATAAAATTTGTTATATAAAAGGGTGGCTAAGGCTTTTTGAGCCTTCAAGGAACAAATTTTATTGCTAAAAAGTGTTGGCTCTTGAAGACTCTTGAAGGCCTCATGCCTCTCCTCTGTCAAAATATTCACTGTCGTTCCCTTTTTTTTTATACTCAGAATTTCTTCTATTTCCATAAGTGAAAATACTGCTGCAAAATCATCATTTTTCCCCTCCCTCCACTCAAAACTAACATTCATTTTTCTCCCCTTTTTTCTCCATAAAACTTCTCTATTTTCATGATCCCTCTTCTTCCCTTCATGAAAATCATTTTTACAAGGTTAAGAACTCACTTTTTAGCCTTACCGAAACCCCTAAAAATCCTTTAAAAAACATTTAAAATCCATAAAAATCCATGTTTTATGTTTCAGGCTTTAGCCCCCTTCGGCAAAGCTCCCTAACCACTTCCCCACATGTGCCCGTGCCCTAAGAACCAGGCGCTAGTCCCCTCAGCGCTTATCGCATCGAAATAAATCTAAGCGAATAAGTCTTTTTGTCAAGTTGGAACCTTCGATGCGATTGACCCTTTTGGTTATAACCCCCGATCATGTTATTATTTCATATAACCCATAGCCCTACAAAACGGGCGCCAAAATTTATATTACCTCCCCTCCGATTGCGATGGCCCGATCGCATCGGAAACTTTTGTAAAGGCTCTTCCGATTTTGTCCATTTGAAACCTTCGATTGCGATGGCCCGATCGCACCATCACATCAGCTTCCCCCGATCGCACCATCGCATCGGCTTCCCCCGATTGCACCATCGCATCGGCATCCCCTGATCGCACTATTGCATCAGCCTATCTCTGATTTCGATTGCCCATTATTTTTCCGCCATTGATCTATATCGTGATCCCACGGTCCTTAGAACATCATGTTGGATTTTCTCCCCGACATTTTTTAAACCATCGCATATCACAAATCTCTGATGCGATGCCATCGCATCAGAAATTCCATTATCCCTCCTATCGCTTTCTCCCTCGATGTGATGGCTCTGATAAATCTCCACTGTTGATCTTTTTTTGTTGGTCTAATCCAACGGCCTACGATCATCCTGAAACCCCGAATGCCTTTTCAATGAATATTTCTCCACCTAAGGTTTTTAACCTGTTTTCTCTGCATTTTCACCTATTTCAATATAATGTGACCCCTTCGAATTGTATAAACATGATCACTCCCGACCGTTGATATTTGTAGATCAACGCCCCTAACTTAATCTATCCCACCATTTCGTCATCCGCTTCTTTTTAACCTCCTCAAACGAATCCCCACCGTTGGATGTTGCCATCCAACAACCACGCTTTTTCCCCACAACCTCTGAAGCAGTTTACCCACTACGCAGGATTTTATAACATTTGTGTATTTTGCAGGGATTAAAGGTTTTACATTGTATTGAAGAAAAAGCCAAAGGATGAGAGTGACGATTCTCACGCCTTTGATTCATTAAAGGGAAACCATCCATGGGTTCAATTTCCACGTCTCATCAATGCTTCATGAGGCATTGATGAAATATGAGCCATGCACGGCCTGCACGTCACCAAGACACTGTGATTTTAATCACAATTAAAATAATATCAGTTTTGAAGACAGAGCACAACAGAACAGAGGATTGAAGATAATTTTGGGATTACGGCTAAGAATGATTATCAAAAGCCTAATCCCCAGAATTAAAACACAGTCAAAGAAACATCAAGTGTTATCAGACAGACAGGCCCCCACCGCTTCAACAGAGGCAAATTGATTCCTCTCAGCTACCACAGTGCCACCTGTAGCCACCAGCATCCAAACATAGGCCGAAGTTATTGTTAAAACGATGATATTTGCCTCAGTTCATCCAGAGAGTTAATTCTTCTAGAGAATTTAATGCATAAAATATCAGCAGAGTTACTTTAATATAAAACAGAGCCTCAAAGGTCAACAAAAGCTCCCACCGAGCTTAATTCATGAATGTAAATCAATTAATACAGTAACACACTTGTAAACTTCTCCATCAAGCCCCTCAAAGGCTGAGAAGTCATCTTTCTGTATTAATTTTCTTGAGAGATCTTTTATCAGATCTCACCTCCTCATTCTTCTATAAGTACTGCTGTAGAAGAGGAGAAATTGTTGGTTGATGTAGTTGCTGAACATTGTAATGTAATTGAGCTTGAGACTTATACTTGCAAATAGTGTTCACTGGCCCTTGAAGCTCTGCTTGTGATAGATAAGTTAGGCTGAGATGAGTAGATGATTGCTAAACTAAAGCATTGGAATTAAAGCTGTAACTGGTTTGGATCATCAATACAAGCTAATTAATGGGACCCTGGTCTATGTTGACGGTGATGTTTTTCTCATTGTGACTTGTCATTTTGTTTCTGTTTTCATTGTGTTCATCTTCTCTTATAAAGAACAGCATGCATGGAGTTAGGACCTACTGTATATTAGTACCCTTCTCTGACTGAAAATCTTTATCTAAATGTTTTCTTCCAATTTGTGTTATTTAGGAATTATTTAATTCAGTTTAAGCATAGGAATGTTGGCATTGCCTCGTCTTATTTCCTTAGCTAAATATTATTCTCGAATGTTATTTTCAGTATATGTTAAGTAAAGATGAAATAAAGAAGGTATGGTGCGCCCTGGTCCTAGTTTGATCCCCAAAGACTGTCTGAATGTTTCCCTTGGAATGTGTTAAAAGCTGGCCAGTTTAGAAGTACTTACCAGATCTTAGGCCATTCTATGTTATCTTTGTGTTTGTCTTGAATGTAACCAAGTAAAGCAGAGATAGGAGAGGATTTGCGGTGAGCCTGGCCCATTAGTTTCTACTCCAACAGTTGCCTTCAAGTTTCCCTTTGTTTTAAAATGTTTTCTATTGAAAGTGTATCAAAGGCTGGCTAGTTTAAAAGTACTTACCAGATCCTAGTTTACTTTCATGTTTTTCTTAAGTGTATGTCAAAAGCTGGCTAGTTTAAAAGTACTTACCAGGTCTTGGGCTGCTCTTTGTTCACCATCTGTTTAAATTCTCTTTCTTATTGTACCATTTAATTCCATAAATCAAACTTCAAAGAGATCCTTAGACATAGATGACTTGCCCCATGGACCACTCTTGCCTCTTGTTGTTCCAATTAAACCCTATTATGACTCCATAGCCCAATGGACTAAAACTTGCAATGATCTATCTTTCCTGGCCAAAACTTGTTCTATTTTCTTGCAACTTCACACCTTTGAAACTCTTTGCATTTAGGACTTTCCACCTCAAACAATAATCATGCTCAAACATCCAAAAACAAAACAAACCCTTGGCCTTCATAACTAGTCTAATATCATTACCCCAAAATTCAAAGACAAATACATCTTTTCACTTATTGGAGAGATCCCTCTCTGGATTCAGGAGGGCTAGATCCTAGAATCCAAAAGTGGTTGAGATAATGTTGTTTCTACGATTGGACTTTGCCAATCTTTCTAATTATAGATTCCTAACATTTCTTGTGACTCCGCTGGGGAATTTCTGAGTTAATAAAAGTTCAAAAACACCTTAAAACTCTAGATAACCCCTGGTTTTATTCCAATTGTTCTAGTTGACAGCTGAGCCACCAGCACCTAAAATTTTTGGCGACTCCACTGGGGATTTTCTGAGTTAATAAAAGTTCAAAAACACCTTAAAACTCTAGATAACCCCTGGTTTTATGACAATTGTTCTGGTTGACAGCTGAGCCACCAGCAACTAACATTTTTGGCGAATTCGCTGGGGAACTAATTCGAATTTTCATCTTAGTTTCCTTTAGAAATTCATACAAACCTGGTGAGTAAAAAGCAGCCTTTTCAAGCACTACCAAGGAATGGTAATAATGATGAAACTTTTTTGAATCAGTGACAAACTAGGTAAACCCTAGGATTCTCTTAAGACTTTATCTAACCTTGAAAGATCAACTGGCTTAGCAATAAGAGTAGACTGTCCTTGTGTCATAACCATAGCTAAGTTTTGAAACAAAGTTAGGATATTTTTAGAAACCACACAACTGAAAAATAACTCAGAAAACTTAAAAATATTTTTGATTGGAATTCAATAAACATGGTGGTGGACCATAAAACCTTTTACTTCCTTAGGAGCTAAAAACTTCCACTTGGCGACTCCACAATCCTGAACAGACCTTAAGACTCCACTAGGAAGAACCCTTATTATTATAATATCATTCAAACTCAGTTAGAGGACGGTAGGATTTAAATTTGTAAAACAGACTAGTTAACCTCTTAAAGATTGTCATATCTGGTTGAACTGTTTAGTTGGGTCTAAAAACACAGCATAGTGGCTCCTATAAAAACTCATACTAGAGCCTACCCTGACCCAAACCCACCTGAGATAGTTGACAACCTGGAAAGTATTCTTAGGAAGTCTCCTAGGATTAAATTATCAACTTTTTTTAGAGCACCCTTGAGAGAAAATTCAATCCCTGAAAAATCTTGCAGCTTTATAAGAGTCATATGGTGGTGGACCATTAAAACATTTTACCTCCTTACGAGTTAAAAATTCTCCACCTGGCGACTCCACACTCTAAAACTCCCAAAGGACTAAATGACTCCACTGGTAGAAGACTCTGAACTGGTTGAATATACATAGTGACCTCTTTTTTGATTTACAAAAATGATTCCAAGGATACAACGAATATATGCCCCAATGAGTAGAGATCATATCCCTGGGTTCCCACATAAGATGCCCAAGGTAAATTGGGATGACAACCTGCCTATTTTTCAAGGTGAAAAGTTTGATAACCCATTATTACATCTTATCAAATCTCACATACATGTATGGAGGTTGAAATTTGAATGGCATGAAGACTGCCTAATGAAAATGTTCATGTTAACATTAGAAGGAAAAGATAGGGATTGGTATGAATGCTTAAGATCTAGTAGTTTTTTTTCTTTAAGAGACCTTGAATATGTGTTCTATGAGAACTATAAAGAAAAAACTATGTCATTATCGTGGGGTGAAATATATTATGATCCATCTCAAAACATCACCCAACACATTATAGATAATGAGGAAGCTTTGGAAGAGATGCATCCTGAAGATATTTTAACAACCATTCATGAGTTTAATATCCTATTGAAAAATTTTAAGAACATAGATGAATCAGTTGAGGAAGAGATGATCCAAGAAGTAGATAACATTCCTCAAGATATCCCTGAAAACTCAAATATTGATTCATCATCCCTTATAGCCGAGGCTCAAGAAGACATCCAGCCTCAAAATCAGTTCTCGCAAGAGACAGAGAACTGTTGTACTCCTATTCAAAGGAACGTAGAAACACCTCCCCTTTGACAGAAAAATAGATAGATCAGACTATTTATAAACAGTCAGTCTCTGAAACTTTTTGCAAAAAAAACACTCTTGCCCATTCACATAGAGAACTTTGTTGTATAGATTTAGAAAGTTCTTTTGTAGATCAGAATGAATAAGGACCTGCTGATAACCTAGTATGTTTGATTGGTAATATTAATTATATTCGTGATTCTCCTAACTTTGATCAATCTAGCGATGATTCTTCCCAAACAAAGATTAATTTTGCAGGATCATCATTAGCAGATTTATGCGAGGAAGATCAGTTCCTTCAAAGAAGTAATGAGCTAGTTCAGACTATTTATGATACCGATGATGAAAGTTTTCAAATCCTAGAAGTGAGTGAAGATTCATTCGATCTTTGCTCTGCTTCCTTTCAGATCATCAGTAATAATTTCCATGTGATTGGGACTTAGCAGACTTTCGGCTCAAAGGATGAGGAGGAAAGAAACAAAGAAATTTTTGGGCAGGTTGAAATCAATGAGCCTTCCCTTGAAAAAGAGGAAGAAATTGAACATACCCTTGCTCAAGAATATAATAACCTCCTCATAGAGTAAATTCCACTAAACTAGAGCTTACCAGGGCTACAAGAGGATGACACTGCCAAATATGATCAGTCCTCCAGTTTAGATGATGATGAAGCAGAGGGAGAGAAACAGATAGAAGACTGTCCTACTGAGGATATACCATCTTCTCAAGAAGAATATTTTTCCTTTTCTGTTAATAATGATGATGCTTCCAAGCAATTTTCTGAAGATATACTCCTCAAAGTTGAAGCCTTGAAAGCAGACAATCTACCAAACATGGAGGACCAAAAAGAAGAGAACCTTCATCTTTTCTTTGTTGATCCTATGGAAGAGTGTGTGGAAATCCCAACTGGCTCAAATTATCAAACAGTGATCCTTTGCAAGAGCCAGAGACATGAAAAGTTGTCACCTTCTGTGATAGCCTTGATATTGAAGGTTAGTCTTCAGTATGTTCCATGGATACCCTGGACAAACAGCCATAATTTTTTCTTCTTTTTGACATTACTTAGCTGGCTGCATTGGCATTATTGCATCACTTAAAAAATGTAAATATTCCAAGTTAGAGTAGGTTAGATAGGAATGTCAATAAAGCTCAGTTTTGAGCATGTAGTTAGTTGTTGTTTTCTACTTTGAAGAAAAATCAAAAATTCAAAAATACAAAAACAATGAAAGAAAGAAAAGAGGGCAAATTGTGAAAACAAGAAAGGTATAGCCCCATATCAAAAAAGAGAAACAAATCTGAAAGTGTGCAAGCTCAAATGCCAATCCTAAAGAACACACTTCTAGTTAGTCAAACAACCTAATCTTGACTAATTAGTTTTAAATTTACTGCTGATAGGATAGTGAATTCGATTTTCCAAACTGTTTAATCTTGGCTTATCAGTAGGTAGATTAGGCTAGAAATTAAAGGTTCAAACAAGCTCAAAACCTGAACCTAAGTTTCCAAGCAAGAATTGACTCTGATTTATTTTAAAATCTAAGTCAAAACAGAGGTAAATCTGGTTCTAATCAGCTCAAAATCTGAACCAGTCAGACAAATAAGGAACAACTCAAACAAAAGTAAAAACAGAGCTGTAAAGAAAAGAGAAGGCCATGATGAGAAACTTTCAGATCTTAAGCCTTCCATTTTGATTTATTTTTTGTAAATTTCTATGAGCAGCTTGTTTTTCATGCCATGGACCAGCTTCAAGTTAGACTGTTTAATCCTGACTTGAATGCTTTTAAATTTTTGTTGTAGAATTTAGAGAATAAAATCTGTTAGACTGTTTAATCCTAACAAATTAGTAGATTAGGTAGAGAAGCATCTAAACTAAACTTATTAATCTGAGTTCAGGGAGAAATAAGGAGTAAAAATAGATTAGATTTCCTACTTTCAAAAGAATAAAATATTGTGAAAATATTTTTCCAATCCAAGTGCACTCTAATGAAGAAAAAATGCTAGATCAGTAGGATTGGGTAAGTAGAAAGTTTGTATTGATGAATATCCATTGTTTCTATGACTGCTAATATGTTTCAAAGCAAGATCATCCCAGCAAAGGAAGGACAACCCAATGGATGAGGCACAGGTCAGCCTCTCAGAGAACATAATGGATGTGGCACAGGTCAGCCTCCCAGAGAATGCAAGTCTGAAGTTCTTGATGCCTTCAAGAAGGCACCATCCCCAAGTGAAGCCACTGTTAGCCACCTATAAAAATTTTTATAGCAAAAGGTGGCTAAGACTTTTTGAGCCTTCAAGGAACAAATTTTATTGCTAAAAAGTGTTGGCTCTTGAAGAATATTGAAGGCCTCATGGCTCTCCTTTGTCCAAATCTTCATTGTTGTTCCCTTTTTTTATACTCAGAATTTTTGCTGTTTCCATAAGTGAAAATACTGCTGCAAAATCATCATTTTTCCCCTCCCTCCACTCAAAACTAACCTTCATTTTTCTCCCCTTTTTTCTCCATAAAACTCCTCTATTTTCATGATCCCTCTTCTTCCCTTCATGAAAATAATTTTTACAAGGTTAAGAACTCACTTTTTAGCCTTACCGAAACCCTCAAAATCCTTTAAAAAACATTGAAAATCCATAAAAATCCATGTTTGATGTTTCAGGCTTTAGCCCCCTTCAGCTAAGCCACCTAACCACTTCCCCACATGTTCCCGTGCCCTAAGAACCAGGCACTAGTCCCCTCAGCGTTTATCGCATCAGAATAAATCTAAGCGCACAAGTCTTTTTGTCAAGTTGGAACCTCCAATGCGATTGACCCTTTTGGTTATAACCCTCGATCATGTTATTATTTCATATAACCCATAGCCCCACAGAACAAGCGCCAAAATTTATATTACCTCCCCTCCGATTGCGATGGCCTGATCGCATCAGAAACTTTTGTAAAGGCTCTTCTGATTGTGTCCATTTGAAACCTCTGATTGCGATCGCCCGATTGCACCATCGCATCGGCTTCCCCCAATCGCACCATCGCATCGGATTCCCCCGATCGCACCATCGCATCGGCCTATCTCCGATTGTGGATTTCCAATTCTTTTTCCACCATTGATCTATATCGTGATACCACGGTCCTTAGAACATCACGTCGGATTTTCTCCCCGGCAGTTTGTAAACCATCGCATATCGCAAATCTCCGATGTGATGCCATCACATTAGAAATTCCATTATCCCTCCTATCTCTTTCTCCCCTGATGTGATGGCTTTGATAAATCTCCACCGTTGATATTTTTTTGTTGGTGTAATCCAACGGCCTACGATCATCCTGAAACCCCGAATACCTTTTCAATGAATCTTTCTCCACCTAAGATTTTTAACCTGCTTTCTCTGCATTTCTTCCTATTTCAATATAATGTGACCCCTTCGCATTGTATAAACATGATCGCTCCCGACCGTTGATCTTTGCAGATCAACGGCTAATCTATCCCATCGTTTCTTCAACCGCTTCTTTTTAACCTCCTCAAACGAATCCCCACCGTTGGATGTTGCCATCCAACGACCACGCTTTTTACCCACAACCTCTGAAGCAGTTTACCCACTACGCAGGATTTTATAACATTTGTGTATTTTGCAGGGATTAAAGGTTTTCCATTGCATTGAAGGAAAAGCTGAAGGCTGAGAGTGATGATTCTCATGCCTTCGATTCATTAAAGGGAAACCATCCATGGGTTCAATTTCCACGTCTCGTCAATGCTTCATGAGGCATTGATGCAATATGAGCCCTGCGCGGCCTGCACATCAACAAGACACTGTGATTTTAATCACAATTAAAAGAGTATCAGCTTTGAAGACAGAGCACAATAGAACAGAGGATTGAAGATAATTTTGGGATTACAGCTAAGAATTATTATCAAAAGCCTAATCCCCAGAATTAAAACACAGTCAAAGAAACATTATAAGTGTTATCAGACAGACATGCCTCCACCGCCTCAACAGAGGCAAATTGATTCCTCTCAGCTACCACAGTGCCACCTGTAGCCACCAGCATCCAAGCAGAGGCTGAATTTATTGATAAAACGATGATATTTTCCTCAGTGCAGCCAGAGAGTTAATTCTGCCAGATAATTTAATGCATAAAATATCAGCAGAGTTACTTTAATATAAAATAGAGCCTCAAAGGTCAACAAAAGCTACCACCGAGCTTAATTCATGAATGTAAATCAATTAATACAATAACACACTTGTAAACTTCTCCATCAAGCCCCTCAAAGGCTGAGAAGTCATCTTTCTGTATTAATTTTCCTGAGAGATATTTTATCAGATCTCACCTCCTCATTCTTCTATAAGTACTGATGTAGAAGAGGAGAAATTGTTGGTTGATGTAGTTGCTGAACATTGTAATGTAATTGTGCTTGAGACTTCTACTTGAAAATAGTGTTCACTGGCCCTTGAAGCTTTGATTGTGATAGATAAGTTAGGCTGAGATGAGTAGATGATTGCTAAACTAAAGCGTTGGACTTAAAGATGTAACTAGTTTGGAGCGTTAATACAAGCTGATTTATGGGATCCTGGTCTATGTTGACGGTGATGTTTTTCTCATTGTAACTTGTCATTTTGTTTTTGTTTTCACTGTGTTCATCTTCTCTTATAAAGAACAACATGCATGGAGTTAGGACCTACTATATATCAATACCCTTCTCTGACTGAACATATTTATCTGAATGTTTTCTTCCAATCTGTGTTATTTAGGAATGATTTAATTCAGTTTAAGCATAGGAATTCTAGCATTCCCTCATCTTATTTCCTTAGCTGAATATTATTCTCGAATATTATTTTCAGTATATGTTAAGTAAATATGAACTAAGGAAGGTATGGTGTGCCCTAGTCCTATTTTTATCCCCAAATATTGTCTGAATGTTTCCCTGGGAATGTGTTAAAAGTTGGCTAGTTTAGAATTACTTACCAGATCTTAGGCCATTATTTGTTATCTTTGTGTTTGTCTTGAATGAAACCAAGTAAACCAGAGCTAGGAGAGGATTTGTGGTGAGCCCGGCACGTTAGTTTCTACTCCAACAATTTCCTTCAAGTTTCCCTTTTTATTAAAATGTTTTCTATTGAAAGTGTATCAAAGGCTGACTAGTTTAAAAGTACTTACCAGATCCTAGTTTAATTTCATGTTTTTCTTAAGTGTATGTCAAAATCTGGCTAGTTTAAAAGAACTTACCAGATCTTGGGCTGCTCTTTGTTCACCATATGTTTAAATTCTCTTTCTTATTGTACCATTTCATTCCATAAATCAAACTTCAAAGAGATCCTTAGACATAGATGACTTGCCCTATGGACCACTCTTGCCTCTTGCTATTCCAATTAAACCCTATTATGACTCCATATCCCAATGGACTAAAACCTGCAATGATCTATCTTTCCTGGCCAAAACTTGTTCTATTTGCTTGCAACTTCACACCTTTGAAACTCTTTGCATTTAGGACTTTCCACCTCAAACAATAATCATGCTCAACCATCGAAAAACAAAACAAACCCTTGGCCTTCATAACTAGCCTAATATCATTACCCCAAACTTCAAAGAAAAATTCATCTTTGCACTTATTGGAGAGATCCCTCTCCGGATTCAGGAGGGCTAGATCCTAGAATCCCAAAGTGGTTTAAATAATGTTTTTTCTGTGATTGGACTTTTCCAATCTTGCTAATTACAGATTCCTAACAATAGGGTGTCCTGACAACTGTGAAGAACTAACAACAAGTAGGGGAGGTGGAGGTGGAACCGAGTTGGCCACCAAAGCCAATGAACCATTGGTTACTGGTTGTAAATTGGATGTAGGTGTTGCCGAAGACATCATAGGTACTGGTGCTACCTAAAGCAACACAAGCCCAAGAGGGTCAGTGAGAGGAGTATGATAAGAAGATATAACTCCTTCAATGAAAGGATCCCCAGGATGTATAGTAAATTGGGAAGCGACGTTTGAAATAGGGTTCGACACTGGAGACTGTTCTTCTGAAGAATAATCTAGCTCACTGAGACTCGAAAAATCCTTCAGGTTTAATGGAGGAAGAACTATTTTCCGCCTATACATATGATGAGGGTCGAAGGACATCACGATGACCAACAAATTTTATCAAAATTTTAAAGCGATGTATTATTTAGTCTCAATGATAATCAAAATGACACCTAAAAAATAAAAAACTCTAAAATTTAATAAAAAAGAAGCCAGACTAGAAAGACCCTATTTGAGAGCCACTATTCACTGGAGATGAAACTGAGTATCATAATAGAAAACAGAGAGATTTGGTCATATGTACAGTTACAGTTACTCTTGAGCTTCGCTTGAACCTTAGATAATGTGGCCAAGTACTCTCGTGAAGATGAGCACCCTCCTAAAAACTGAAGATAGAGTAGGTTCGTCTGTGTAAAGTACCAGGGAAGCTCACCCCAGTCACCTTGTGTTCATTCCTAAATTGTGGCCACTATGGATATGTCAAATCACATACACTACCCAGGGGGGTCACAGTCATGGACAACATGTTGTATGGGCAAAACGCCTAGATCCCCAATATAGTTTTGACATCCCCGAAGCGAACCCAAATACATAGAATGCCCATTGGATATGCAATCAAAGGCAGGCTACCTTCTCACACAAACCAATGTTGTCTTGTGTTTAACTCCTTTGTGAGGGGAGCGGTCACAGATAATATGAGTGAAGTAGTATTTTCACTCTTTAATGGCATTAGTCTCAAGTTTTGAGATCTTGGGAAGTTTTCTCACACTACCTAACCCAAGATCCTAGCCTAAACTAATTTTTGCATAATCTCATAAAAGAGTTATTTATTGATTTTATTAAGTGTTTTATTTTTAGTGTAATTTCATTTAAGTCTTCGGAGGGGGGTTGGATGTATGGAATTTATGTGACTCTGACACAAACCATGCAAAAAATTATTTTCAATTCAGTTCAATGAAAGAGTTATTCTACAAGGAGAAATTCATTTATACATCCATGCAATAGCACACATCCAAAAATGAAGTTAAACCTATAAAAGAAACATATATAAATGGTCTCTAACAACTAACTAACCTGAAATAAACTATATCAGAAAAAAAAAAATGAAAAAAAAAAATTCCTTTTTCTTTTTCTCTTTCGGAAAGAAAATAAAGCTACACTAACATTCAAAAAATAAAAACTTGTATGAAGACAAAAAACCAAGCACATTGTTTTAGTTGCAGGAACAAGTAACTGACAGTCAGCAACCTAATAGCCAAGGAAATCACAATAGGGGGTGAAATAGAAAATTTTTTGGTTGGTTAATGCTCTCCAACAGAGCATCGAGTGCATTAATAGCTTGATTAATGCACTGTGCACAAGAGGGAACAACATTAAAATGCTATGGGGTGCATAAGTAGGGTGTGTTACAGAGGGTATATTTCATAATAGTGTCAACCAAGGCCTAATCTAAAAAATGTGAGCAACTAAACTGGTTTTGGAGCACACAAAATGGCCAGAAAGGGATGTGAGAAGAACAAGAAATCATAGAATGAAATAATCAATAGTTTGAAATCAAAACTAGGAACTAAGGATTAGTCCCCAGCGGAGTTTCCATTTATGCTTAAGGGTAAAATTCCTGGGTGGTAGCTGATGTAAATTAGGGGAATTCTGAGGTCTAAAATGGGCCTCCTAAGAAAAATTTACAACCAAAATAAACTTTATAAGAACTAATAGGATTCACGATGATGATGTCAACCATGGGGGATGATTCACCATTTTTGGATTAAAAAACTAAAAATAATAAAAAACAATAAAACAATAAAACTATTTTTTGAACTCGTATTTTAAACTTATCTCCATAAGTTTTTTCTCCAATTTCAAGCAGGAGTACTCATTGGATGCAAAATTTAATTCCTAATCCAAGGAGTACCCATATTACATACTTTCGATGGAATCGACTACATGAAAAATGAGAAATACATTTAAAATGTGATTGCAATCACATTTTTCATGTATTTATAATTTTTAGTGTAGCACGGTCCATCAAAAGTATGTAGAATGGGTACTCCTTGGATGAGGAATCAAACTCTGCATCCAATGAGTGTTTGTGCTCAAAATTTGAGTAAACACATAGGGAGATAAGTTGAAAATACGAGTAGAAAAAATAGTTTTTTTTCTTTTTTCCCTCTAAAATTTGATGATGTAATCAAATATTATTTTATTATTTCCAATATTATTTTATAATTTACCTAGGAGGCCCATTTTAGACCTCAAAATTCCCCTAATGAGTTCCCTCTTGGGTCTTCTTGGGACCTAAGGCACACAGTAATATTAGTTGCAACATTCACAAATACAACATATGCATGTTCATAAAAGTAATTGATTGAAAAGATGAAGTAGAGAAGGATTACCTCGATATATAGTGTAGATATGTTGGATAGCTCAAGGTAGTGTGGTGGAAGCCCACCTCACTAGCTCCAAGATCGGATCCTGCAAGAAAACAAAGAAATTAGTAATCTTCATAGTATTATCAAGAGAAAGAAATCAAAGACAAGCATATAATTGAATAAGAAATAATATGAATCTAGGCCACTTATAACATGTAACTTAAACAAGTAATAAAATAGATGTAATAATAAGACACAAAGTGGAAAAAATAGAGGCAGTTATATAAATTAAATGAAGGAGGGTTACAACCATTGGCTTGATCAAGCCTCCCTCGGTCCTTCAACTGCAAGCTCTCTCTTTTAAATCTCCCTAGTGTGACATTGCTTGAGAAAAAATTTCTCAATGAACTATGCAAACAATAATACCTCATTCCAACAAAAGTTCATTCCTCACACTTTTAACCAATCAACCTTTGACAATGAGCCCTTGCCTCTAATTTATAAGAATTTGGGAGGAAAAACCTTGACATTCTTCTCCATTAGTTTGAATAGGGAAAAATCCATGATGTTTCCATGCTTTTATTGATTTTTCCCTCTTCGGATGACTTAGATTGGGTTAGAAATGTCCAATCATATTACTGAACCACATGTTGCCAACATTTTAGACTGGCTCTTTGATAAAAATCTAGAAATGTCAGTTATTTAACTCAGAATCTGCCCCTCAAACTTCATGGAAAACTGGTAACGATTCCCTTTAGGAAAAACAAGGCATTAACTTAGGCATTAATGCTCCCTACAAGAAGCTAGGAGGAATTATAACTCATCCTCGCAGTTTCTATGGTGTGTTACCATGGAAAAATAGATCTTTGTCTTATGCAATTTCTTCCATCAATGTGTCCTTCTCTTCTGAGCTATTGAAGAGGTCATTTGGTTATATAACAACCAAAATCAACTTCTTTCTCAAGTAGGAACAACACTATTCTGATCTGGACATGACTACTAATGTAGTTCTACATATTATGTATGTTCAGCTCCAAGTCCTCCTTGGTCGCGATATTTTTTAGTTGCTCCAAAGACTCTTTGATCTCTTTTCTAACTTGATGTTTGCATTGAGCTTCGATGAGTGAGCTGAATGATGGGATCTTCTGGGTTTTCACCATGAAATCCAAACTTTTGTACAACCATACATATGAGGCATGAATATTTCCAATGAAATAGGTGAGTGGCTTGTTGTTTTGGATCAACATCAAAACTCTCGATTTCTCTGGTTGTTCATGCAACTTCATCTTCTTCTCCAAGGTAAGCAGTGCCCCCTTGTATCGCATTGTCCATTCTTGCTCAACAGTGATGAAAAATTTCACATTCTTAAGAGTCTTGAAAATTTATTTTCTATGCTATTGCAATCCATGCAAGCAGAAAAATACCTTATGTATAGTCATGATCTCCTCATAGAGGTCCCGCATGGTCTCTCCAAGTGTTGATACTTCACCAAGTATCGCTGCTCTCATTTCCTCCAAGTAGACATGTGTGAAAGTTGCATTATATGTTGTTGCGCGTAGCTATTATATCTCTTGTCAGACATACTATAAATTTTTTTACAATTTCTTATTCTAGACCGTCAAATACTGAGTTTTTAATCTCGTTGCACCCACGAAGGAAAATTTGGCTTCAACAATGTGTAATATCCCAAAATAGGGAAAATCTACAATGTTAGGAATATGTTATAGTATTCCTAAATTGGAGAACCATGTAGAAATTTGAATAATTTGCTGAATTATTCACCGAGATTATCCTGATTACACACTATTTAAGATTCATGCATAATACATAACCTCTTCTACAATTGATCATCAATATGCGGAAATAGAAACAGTCGCATGCGCACATAAATACAATAGTCAAACACACATGAACACAGTATGTAATGGGGAAATCTTACAGCTGAAAACCCCCAACTATCTGTATTTATAATGATAGAGAATCATGTAACAATCATAGTACAATACTCCTCACAAGTACTCAATACTATCTCCAAAAGTTACACACAAACTAGCTCAGTTTTGAACAAGTCACGAGTTCAAAACTCCTCCATTGTTTTCCTACCTCTACTACGCAATCCAAAATGATTATGGATGAGATCCAAGTTCGAATCCCACTAGATCCAACTGGGAAATCCTCATTGGCAATCTCCTCCAATGCTTGTGCAAAAAATCATGCACAACTAATGTCACAACTAATAGAAAACCGGCTCTTTCACCTATCTCTTCCACTGGTCTCCACTGAACTGTCCATGCGACCGGTGTTAACCGATGTGCCTTAGTTGAATAATGAGTTAATAATTAGTGAATTAATTAATAATTAATTCACACCACCTTATCTCTAGTGTGTGTATTAGCCAGCTTAAACTAAATACAACTAGTTCAACTAAGTTAAACCGAACACAACTCCATCAACTGTCTCATCAACTCCACCAAACTCTGCCACATGAGTTCTAACTGAAGTCAACCATGCAATAGCTCAACTAACCCCTAGGAATAGCGTAATTCCTTCTGTCAGCTGCATGTGCCACATCCGTAGCTCAAACTAAAGTGCTCCAAGAGGATAAGATAATGTTTATAGTCCAAATATTATTAAGAGCTAATAATATTCGACTGATCTATTTTTAGACTGGCAGTCTAAAAATAGACTTCGCCCAGTATGTCTAAAAATAGAGGTCCATCTATTTTTACCAACTTGACCAATCATCCACAAATAGCATCCTGCAACTCATAGACCATGATCCATATGTCTAAAAATAGACATAGTCTAAAAATAGACTTTGCGACAAAAATCACTTGTGTGGCCCCCACCTAGTTTTGGTGATCACTTTCCAACTAGGATCAGGAAAGATGTTTCAGGATGCCTCCTTCACTGTTTCTTGTTGCCATATTCAACACTCCCTCTCAACAAGAAAGGACTGTCTTTGCATGCGACATGCAACTCCATGCATTCGCCCTGCAACCTTCACAAGCGCCATGCAACTCCATGCATTCGCCATGCACCCTTTTCATGCGCCATGCAAACTCATGCATGCACCATGCAACTCCATGCATGTGCCATGCACCCTTTGCATGCAACATCTCTGAAACTGAATAGGCTCCAAACAACTCAATCAGTCTGATGCATCTATCATCAAAGTCTTTGACCTCTGCTTAGCTACTGCACATGTCATCAGGAACCACTGCGCTGTTGAACTCTTGCACCCATGCACTCTTGCACTTGTTGTCAACTTTGATTCATGCTCCAGTATTCGACATTGTCACTTTGATTTTCCTGCATCAATCCAACTGATCCGCTACTGCTGCGCTATGGGCACCTCGTAGCCAGGTTCAATTCATGAGATCCACACCATCTCCATGAATCCTGCCCTGAAATCTCCTCCTGGGATTACTCATGCATGTCACCCCACAACTCACTTGGTGGTATAACTGCATGCACTCCCTCTTCCCATCTGGCACGAAGTTTCTCTGCATAAGTGGTCTCTCCCACTCCATGATCCTCTTGTAGCTACTTCACACCCCGAGGTTCACTTTCACCTGCATGCAAAACTTGCTCCCTCTCAAGCTTCAGTTGCATGTCTTTATCCCGCTTCCCAACAGTAGGAAGCTCCGTAGACATCCCATATACTTCAAGTCTGTAGAAATTCTTTGCCTAAATCCCAACCTTCTTGACTTGTCCCGTTGCCTTGTGTCGAAGGAAAAATTTCCCTTCTCTAAAGACAACTTCATACCCTTTATCCTCTAACATTGCGACTGAGATCAAATTATTTGTTAAACCTGGTACATGCAATACATTTTGTAAAAGAATTAGTTTACCTGACTCCCTCTGAAAGGTTATGGTACCAATGCCGGTCGCATTGTATCGTCCATTGTCGCCCAACTCAACATGCATCTGGAGATTTTTCTCCACCAAGTCACTGAAAAGATTCACATCTCCCTTCATGTGAAAGGAAGCGCCACTATCAAAATACCACCCCGATCCCAATGCACTAGACACCATGCATGCGATCAATGAGAAGTCCAGCTCAAATTTTGAGGCAAGAGCCTCACCAGCTGCAGCTCCAGCAGCCTGCTTGTTCTTCTTCTTTTGTGGACAATTCGTGGCGTAATGTCCATGATCGTGATAGTGAAAACACTTCACTTTGGACATGTCACGCTTTTTACCATCCACACCGGATTGAGAAGCCTTCTCCTTGCCCTTCCCCTTCCTTGCTTTGGCAGCCAAAGCACAATCTTCTTCATCAGATACCTTTGATGAAGATCCATCCCTGGTATTCCGCCTTATATCCTCTTGCACAAGATTCGACCAAGTCGCTCCCATCCTAGCAATTTCTCCCGACCATTGACAGAATCCTCATAGGAATGCCAAATCTTCGGAAGACCAAGGAGAGCCAAGCTCACCAAGTCCTCATCATCCACACTAACTCCTACACTCCCAAGCTCATCCCTGCAGTGGACAAACTTTGTCAAGTATACCAGAATAGTGTCATTCTTCTCCATCTTGATTTTCCTGAGTTTATCCTTGAGTGCCAACTTCCTCTGGTCGCTCTTGCTCTTGAAAAATTTTGTCAATGCTTTCCACATCAAGTATGGAGAAGCTTTTCCATGCAGGTTGGATACTATGTGATCCTTCACGCCCTCCAACAGAATCCTTCGACACCTTGCCATCTTCTTTTTCCAAGCCTCAACTTGAGCAGCATCAGTAGGCTTTGGGACTTCAGCATCTATGAAATCTTTCAGCCCGTTATCATCTAACACCGCCTCCATCCTATCTCTCCATGCAATATAATTCGATCTACCTTCAAGAGCATACTCCAATCGCAATCCTTGATAAGACATTTTGACTTCAACACCAAGAAAACACTGCTGCAAAATTTGAATTCCAAGCTCAAAACTCAACTGCTTCTGGATCTGTGAGAACAAATTATTTCTAGCACAGAGATCGACTGTAAGGGAATTTACTGGATATATCACCTTTCAAGGAAAGGATGGATCCAGAGGCTACCTGGCCCGTTACAGACTCTGTATACCGAAATAATTGCAATCACTGTAATAGATCCCGATGATCAATTCTTCGCTCTGATACCATGTAGAAATTTGAATAATTTTCTGAATTATTCACCGAGATTATCCTGATTACACACTATTTAATCTTCATGCATAATACATAACCTCTTCTACAATTTATTATCAATATGCGGAAATAGAAACAGTCGCATGCACACATAAATACAATAGTCAAACACACATGAACACAGAATGTAATGGGGAAAGCTTACATCTGAAAACCCCCAACTATATGTGTATTATAATGATAGAGAATCATGTAACAATCATAGTACAATACTCCTCACAAGTACTCAGTACTATCTCCAAAAGTTACACACAAACTAACTCAGTTTTGAACAAGTCACAGGTTCAAAACTCCTCCACTGTTTGCCTGCCTCTACTGCGCAATCCAAGATGAGAATGAATGAGATCAAGGATCAAATACCCCTAGCTCCAACTGCACAATTCTCATTGGCAATCTCCTCCAATGCTTGTGCAAATCTCATGCACAACTAATGTCACAACTAATAGCAAACCAACTCTTTCACCTATCTCTTCCACTGGTCTCCACTGAACTGTCCATGCACTGGTGTTAACTGATGTGTTCTTTAGTTGAATAATGAGTTAATAATTAGTGAATTAATTAATAATTAATTCACACCACTCATCTCTAGTGTATTAGCTAGTTAAACTAAATATAACTAGTTCAACTAAGTTAAACCGAACACAACTCCATCAACTCCTCAATCAACTCCACCAAAACTCTGCCACATGAGTCTAACTGAAGTCAACCATGCAATAGCTCAACCAAACCCCTAGGAATAGCGTAATTCCTTTTTCAGCTGCATGGGCCACATCCGTAGCTCAAACTGAAGTGCGCCAAGAGAATAAGATAATGTTTATAGTCCAAATATTATTAAGAGCAAATAATATTTGACTGTTCTATTTTTAGCCCGGCAGTCTAAAAATAGAACCGCCCAATGTCTAAAAATAGAGGTCCATCTATTTTTACCAACTCGACCAATCATCCATAAATAGCATCCTGCAACTCATAGACCATGATCCATATGTCTAAAAATAGACATAGTCTAAAAATAGACTTTGCGACAAAAATCACCTGTGTGGCCCCCACCTAGTTTTGATGATCACTTTCCAACTAGGATCATGAAAGATGTTTCAGGATGCCTCCTTCACTGTTTCTTTTTTCCATCTTCAACAACCCAGCAATACATAAACACAAACTATAAATGGCAGTGAATAAAATCATACCAAAATGTATGGAAACCATGGAGCCATTTTATTATGTAAATCAATAGAAAACATGTACAATACAACTCAAATGGACAAGGCAAACAAGCCTCTCATGAATACATGTACAAAAGGTGTAGTGCTACTACATAGAGGAATGTCTATGGATCAAAACTACATAGTCATAGATAGGGAACTGCTACAGGGAATAAAAAACATCATATTTTCATATGTATGGCTCATACAGTAATGGGAGAGAAGATCTAAGCTCCCAAATACTATTTCAAGACAATCCTGGGAGGATTGGCTGAAATATGCAAAATTGTGGAAATGTCAGAGTTGCATTAGTAGCTGCAACTCAAGAACTGGAACTGGATGGAGATGACTGAAGATGTTGCATCAGATAAATATACCTCCTCCAATGGATCTCTCAAGTGAAAGGCTGATCTTTTCACTGAAGATCTCACCATCCAATAATCCGCAAGCCCTCACTGCAATTTCACACTGAAAATAACGCAGTCTAGAGAAGGGACTGCGTTGTAGGAGAAATGAAACATGTTGGTTGAGTGCCAAAATTTGCAATAAGCTCCTGAATCTTCCTCATTAGTGTTCCAAAGGAAATAAATCTTTCTCCTTTGAAAAACAAGCCTCGGAAGTGGTGTTGTCAATCCTCCACTGCAACACCCTACAACACAATCCAGCTCTCAACAGAAACTGCGTTGTAGCTGAAGGAGGTATCTTGGCCTCAAGACTGGATGTGGAGAAATGAAGTGCAAGATCCTTCAAGAGGCCTCTCCTAGAAGGATAAGGAATTCCTAAACAGGAAATACTTGTGCTAAGAAGCACTGCAACTATGCTAAACAGTAGGAGAATGCACAAAGTCTGAACAGACCAAGAACCAATAATACATAACATGAATAAAAATGACTGCCTTGCCCTCCTTTTAAAAAAGTGAAAGCCCTCTCTCCATGGGTCCCACTCATTAGGGTTTCCTTCACCAAATAACCCTCTTCCCATTCATACTGCGTTGTCTCTCAAAGTGTTCTCCACCTCCCAACCCAGCATTGTTGACTTGGTCAAACTTGACCTTGTCTCCATGCAAATGTCCTCTTTCACACATAAGGGTACGAAATATAGCTCTTATGACCATCCCCTTTCACATTATGAGGGAATTTATTCATGTTTTTAATATGCATGGGTTCCCTTACCCATTATTTAGCTGCTAGGATATAAAAACAAAATTTAATATTCCATTTAGCTGTGTGCTAAAGTGGGAATATTACAGTTCTCCCCTCCCAAATTTTTCTTGTCCTCAAGCAACTGCAGATATAAAACTGAGGGGCCTTCTTGAGGCATGAGGTATGATATGAATTGGGATCTACCATCCCCATATGAAGCTCCCATCCCTAAGCAATCATCCATATAAAATGAGTTACCTCCCAACATGGCAACTCTTGAAAATCCTCTTCCACCTTGAGCTCATGCAATGTAGGTGGGCTGAAAATTTGAACATGGTAGACATAGGAGCCTACCCCACACTGTCCTCCTCTCCACTTAAGATAAGTGTAGAGTGTTTGTTGATCCTGGTCTGAAATAATTTTTCCCTCGAGTGGCAAGAAGAAGACTAGATCTTCAAGGGCCTTCCCTCCAATGTTATGAATCATGCTAGCCCAAACCATCTCATATGTGATGAGTTGGAAATCACAAACATATGGAATCCAATCAATCATATGGCTCACCTAAAAAGAAAACAAGTGTTTGGGTATAGTGGTCACATACTCTCTCATGCTCCCATTAGAACATTCAATGCAAAAAATATGGGAAATCTCTTCCCCAAGGGACACATCCAACCAGTGTGCCACTCCCCCAATCATGCTCCCAATAAAAATAAGAACAAAAACAACACAAGGAACCATACTTGTTGCCATAATTCTCAACTAATTACTTGTTATCCTGCTCTCCTCATATGTCTGGAGAAAGTGAATGATGTATGGTACAAAGTGAGCATGTCCTCCAAAATACATCTCCTCCTCAAGTCCTCCTAGGGAGTGGTCATCAATACTGCTCATGGCCTCAAGTATACCATGAAGTCTAGAAAAAATAATGCTCCTCCTTGGAGCACATCCTGCACATGTATGGTTAAGGGATGCATATATACATCATACAAGTCATTATGCAAACAAAAAATACCCTTACCCTATGTCTTGCTCATGAAAATTGAGTGGCTCATAGATGAGTCTCCTCTCATCCTCAAAGAGAAAACAGGTGGATGTGCTAACTCTTCCAAAGAGTTATGTATCTCCTCCATCTCCACATGATCCATGCATCTCCTCATATGCTTATCATCCAATATTATACAAGTGAAAAGACCTTTGTAATACTCCACCAACAGCTGGGAGTTCCAATATGGATCTATCATCAATAGTGATAGCGCTGATGATCTCTCATGAAGAACATATGTCATATGGTCATCCTCCCCTTTGACAACTCCCATGCCAAAGATACAAGTTGGAAGGCTACTATCCTCCCCTTGTTGCTTCTGCCACAGCGCAAAATCTGAAATGAGAGTGGTTAAATATGATGTTGAGAGAATGCCTCTCTCCTCCTTGAGTCTACCCAAGACTCTCAGCACTGTACAATGGCCTCCCAAGGTCTCCACTCCTCTAAAATCAATGAATGGTGCTGTTAGCCACCTATAAAATTTGTCATATCAAATGGTGGCTAAATCATTTTTGAAGCCTTTAAGAAATAAGTTTTATTGCTAAAATTGTCAAATTCTTGAAGTCTTATGAAGACATCATGCCTTTTGTTTAATCTTCACAGCTGTTTCCCTTTTAAACTCAGAAATTATACTGATTTCATGGAGAAAAGACTGTTGCAAAAATCCCCATTTCACCCTCATTTTACTCCTTTTCCCCTTCATCATTAACCTCCATTTTTTATCCCCTTTACTCCCATAAATTCCTCTATTTTTCATACATTCCCTTCTTCCCTTCATAAAATCCATTTTATAAGGTTTAAAACTCACTTTTAGACCTTACCGAAACCCCTAAATCCATCAAAAAACCTTTAAAAAATCATAAAAAATAAATTTTTTTAACTATGGACCTAAGCCTCTTTGGGCTAAGTCCTAAGCCACTTCCCCACCATATGCCTTGGTGATGGAACCAAGCGCTATGACCAAAAAGTGCTTATTGCATCGGAGAAATCGGCCAGCGCAAGTCTATTTATTTCGTTAAAGCCTCCGATGCGATTAGCCCTTTGTGTATAAACCCCAGTCACTTTGCTTTTCCATATATCCACAAGCCCCACAATCGGGCGCCAAACCTCATGTATATAAACCACCCTGAAGCCAAAAACCTTTGTTTTTCATTAAATTTGGGTTTTCATGTGTTATAAAGGGTTTCCGCTGGTGCATGATTTGAAGAAATCTCCACCGTTGATATGAAATGATCGGACGGATTGCGCAATCTCACATTGAGAGTTTTCAAAGGGCGCGTTAAATATTTTATTCCCCCACCCCGATTTCTGATCTCCCAATGAGTTCTCCGTCGTTGATCTCCACGCCAGATCCAGATCTGACGACTCTTATCGCTCCTTCCTAAAGCCCTTTCCTCCACCATTTGCTCCCACCGCTCTCCTTTTGACCTCTGCGAACAAATCTCCATCGTTGTATGTTGTCATCCAATTTCCATGCTCCTAACCACAACCTCTGAAGCAGTTTTACCCAAATACACAGGATTTCTTAATTATTTCTTGGTTTGTGCAGGACTTTAAAGGTTTTTCAAATATTTTAAAAGAAAATGGAAGGCTCAGAGTGACGACTCTCCAAGCCTTTGTTTATCAAAGAAATATTTTTGCAAAGGTTTCCATCAAGGTTTATCAGTGCATCATGAGCACTAATAATATTATAAAGCCTCTATGCACCTTCACATCAACAAGACACAGTGAAGATTAAAACAAGTAAAGAGTATCAATGTCGAAGACCCAAAACACAGTAGAGATAAAGAATTAAACATTGATTTTACAGTTTGGGGTGGATTATGGCTAAGATCAACATTCAAAAGCCTAATCCACTAAATTAAACACAGTTAAAGAACAGAAAGACAGGTTTAGGCCTGATTAATCCTAATACATAGAATCAAATCAAATTAACAGTGTTTAAAGGAAAATAAAAAATATATATCAGACCGAGAGCCTCCACTACCACATAAGAGGCTAATTGATTCCTCTCAGCTACCAAAGCCACCTGTAGCCTCAAAGCATTCAACAGAGGCCAATTTATGATCAGGAAAGAAGATATTTCCTCAATACATCTGAACAATTATTCCAAGACAAACAAGTTATTGCAAAGATGACATAGAGCCTTAAAGTCAACAAAAGCTTCCACCGAGCTTAATTATTAATGTAAAACAATTAATACAGAAGAAATATCTGTAAACTTCTCCATCGAGCCCCTCAAATACCGAGAAGTGTTAGTCTATATTAATTGAACCTTGAAGATCTTTTATCCCATCCCACCTCCTCATTCCTTCTATAAATACTTATGTAGGAGATGAAACAATGTTGGTTGCAGAACTTTGAAATATACTTGTGCTTGAAACTTCTACATGTAAATAGTGTTCAAAGGCTCTTGAAGCTCTATTTGTGATTTAATAAGTTAGGCTGAGTAGTGAAGATGATTTCTGAACTGAAACATTGGACTTGAAGATTGTAACTGGTTTGACATCAATAATAAGCTGTTTCTTGGGATCCTGGTCTATATCACTGGTGAAGTGCTCCTTTCTGTGTAATTTTTTCCCTTTTGTGTATGCCATATTTTCCATTTATTCTCTGATAAAGAACAACAAGCATAGAGTTAGGATTTACTGTTTACAGTACCCTTATCTAACTGATAAGATTTATTTTAATGTTTTCCTCTAAATCATGTGTTTAAGAATGATTCAATACAGTCAAGCAGTTAGGAATGTTGGCGTTCCCTCGTCCTACTGTTTACTTTAAACATTATTCTTGAATATTATTTTCATTTTCTGCTTAGTAAAGTTAGACTAGAAAAGTGACGGTGTGCCCTGTTTTCTAGTTTCTTTCCCCAAAAGTAGGTTCTGAAAATTTCCCTAAGTGTATGCTGAAAGCAGACTAGATTTAAAAGTATCTTATCTGATCTTAAGTTGCATTTTGTCTCTCTTATGTGTTTTTCATCCTTTTTGAAGGTAATTATGCGGATTACTGGATTGTTTGTTGATTGATTTGCTTCAATACGAGCTTTCCCAAGGAATTTATGGTTAGCCCTGTCCTTGGTTGGTTTTAAACAATTACTTAAAAGGATTTTCTTGTTTGGACAGACTATAAATCCTAGTTGAAATTATTATTTGTTTCCACCCGTCCAACACTTTTATCGTTTCCATTCCATAATTTAATCTCAAATATCTTGTGATATAGATGACTTTCCCCTTGGACCACTCTTGAAGTTGTTGCTCAATTAAACCCTTTTATGGCTACATAGCCCAATGGACTAAAAACCAGCGTTATATCTATCTTTTAGCCAAAGCTTGTTCTGATTGTTTGCAACTTCACACCTTTGAAACTCTTTCATTTAGGACTTTCCACTCAACTAATAATCATTCTCAACCATCCACAACAAAACAAAACCCTCTTTCTTAATAACTAGCCTAATATCATTACCCAAAAGCTTTAAAGATAAATCAATCTTTGCACTTATTGGAGAGATCCATCTCCGGATTTAGGAGGGATAGATCCTAGAATCCCAAAGTGGTTCGAGTGTTCTCTTTGCAGTTTGACTTTTCAAATATTCCAAATTACAGGGAGCTAACATTTCTGGCGACTCCGTTATGGAACTGAGTCAAAATTTCATCTCAGGTTTCCTTAATACTTCATACAAACCCCTTGAGTACAAGTAGCCCTCTTCAAGCACTACCAAGAAAATGGTAATCATGATAAAACTTGTTTGAATCAGTGACAAAATAAGGAAACCTTAGGATTCTCATAAGCCCTTATCAAACCTTGAAGGATCAGCTAGCTTAGCCATAAGAGTAGAATGTATTTGTCTCATAACCATAGCTATGTTTTGAAACAGATTTAGGATGCTCTTAGAACCCACACGACTGAAATAAGCTCAGAAAAAACCAAAAATATTTCAGATTGGTATCTAATAAACATGGTGGTGGACCATAAAACCTTTTACCTCCAAAAGAGATAAAAAATTCCACTTGGCGACTCCACAATCCTAAACAGACCTTAAGACTACACTGGGAAGACCCATAATCATTGTAACATCATTTTAGCTTAGTTAGAAGGCTTTAGGATTAAAGTTTGTGTAAAACAGATCAGTTAACCTCTTAAATACTGTCATATTTGGTTGAGCTTTTCTTGTTTAGTAGGGTCTGAAAAAACATAGCATAGTGGCTCCTAGAAAGATTCATACTAGAGCCTACCCTTACCCAAACCCACCTGAGATAGTTGACAACCCAGAAAGTATCCTTAGGAAGTCTCCTAAGATAAAATTTTTAACTGTTTTCAGATCACCCTTGAGAGCTACTTCAGTTCTTGAAAATCTTGCAGCTCGACAACAATCACTAGTTGACTTAAGAAATCCATTTAGAGCTAGGTCTCTTGATGATTTAGATTACCTAGATTCAGAGTCTTCACTTTCATCCCCAGAAACAAGTGAACATCCTAGTAGTAGAGAAAAAAAATCACCTGATTTACATTTCCTTCACAATTTAGGTGTCTCTCATCCAAGGTCAACTCAAAAATATTTTTCTGGTACTTCCACCTCTATTCCTCATACATCCACTGTCCAAACCACTCCACTTCAGCCCACTTTCCCTCTTGTTAATCCACCTCTTGTAAATCCACCCCCACCACATATCATGGCAGCATGGTATGCTCCCTTAGTCCTTCCTGTACCCTTAGTCAATCTTCCACAGGACTATCAGTCCAAAATACCATTGTATGATGCCAGTAATGCTACTACTGCATCACAAAATGTGGATAAGATGAATGACTACTTTGACATAAATGAAATTGATGATGAAACTGTCAAAGTTAGATTATTTTCTTAGAGTTTGGGGGGAGAAGTAAGAAAATGGTTCAAAGGCTTAGCTCCTCACAGTATTAATGATCTCCAAGCCTTCCATCAGACATTCTTAAACAAATGGGAAGTAAGAAAAAAACCTCTTCAAATCCTTTATGATTACAAAAACCTACACAGAAACACTGGGGAAAGTGTACAAGCTTACTGCACTAGATTTAATAGTGTGTATAATGCCCTTCCCCTAGATTTAAAACCTCCACAAGGCTCGGCGTTAAACAAGTTTTTGGAAGGGTTTGACCCTGAAATGGCCTATCAGCTGAGAGAAAGAGATCCTTTAACTCTTGAAGATATGCAAAAAGGGTTCTTACTGTAGAAGTTAACTTGATGGAGAAAAGAGAAAGAATGAAGAATGAGAAGAGAGTGTCCTCTAGAGAGGAATCTACACCTACCACATCCAACTCAAAGATGGAAAGAATGATGGAGGAGATGATGAAGAAAATGAGCATTCTTGAGAGAGCACAAGCAAGTCAAAACCAAACTACTCCTCAAAACAGAAATCAGAACCAAAATCAGAATTTTAGAAGAAACCAACCTCAAAATAGACCAAGGGAGGATGATCAATAGATCACTCCTCCTTTTCATCAAAAATATGCAAGTGAGGTTGAAGAAACATATGAGCAAACATAGGAAGATGATATCAATATGTTGGGAGTAGATAATGATTACTTTGAGGTTCATTATGATAGAAAACAAGGTATATACACACCTTATGATGACAAAAGAGATGAGGATGAATTACGAAGACAAGGACAATGTCATCATAGAGTCTCAAAAAGAGTATGACCTTAGAAGTAAAATCAATCAAGAAACTCCCAAAACCAAAACCTCTGATAAATCTTCACAAAACAATATTGTAAATAAACCCAAAATTTTAAAACAAAAAGACAAAATAGTAGTTGGAAATTCTGATAAAGGTAAAGAGAAAGGCACTCAAAACAATGCGAAATATAGTGCAAACCTTGGTAGTATTAACACCTCAGCTAATACTCCTGTTAAAACAATTTTGTCAAATGTAAATAGAGTGAATCAATAAAAAAAATTTGTTGACAGAGTGGTAGCTAATAAGGTTGAAACAAGCACTTCAAAGAATCATATCCCTTTTAGTTTGGAGTAGGAAATTTCCAGAATTAAAATCTTTGTTCCTCTAACTGAGCTAGCTTCCCAGAATGTATATAGATCCCAAATTTTGAAGGATTTTAACATAGAAGAGAATAATGACACTGTCAATCTTAACGATGACCAACCATAACTCATATTTGGTCCTAAGATTGAAGTTAGATATCAAGAGGGTCCAATTCCTCCTTTCTATGTAAGTTGAAACGTTCATGACAAGATTTTAAATAACGATATGCACAATTCAGGGGCCTCTCACAATTTAATGCCCAAAGCTATAATGGAGAGCCCGGGTCTTGAAATCACCATACCTTATAAATATATTTACTCCTTTGAATCAAGCAGAGTAAAATGTTTAGGATTAATCAAATACCTCTGCGTTAACTTAGCACAGATCCCAACCAAATGTTTGGTAATGGATATTGTTGTGGCTGATGTGCCCCCAAAGTATGGTATGCTCTTATCTAGGTCTTGGGGAGCTAAGTTACAAGGGACTATGCAGATGGACATGACCTATGCGACCATCCCTGTTTTCAATCAGACAAGAAGACTTTACAGAGAGTCCCATATGCAGTATATGGTGACTAGCCAAGACAGGCCGCAAAACTCCCCCCTTTACTCTGTAAACACATGCCTCGATTCTTTTATCCTGTTTAACGATGAAACATTCAGTGGAAAAGTCACTTTAACTGAATTAATGGCCGATAGAGAGGAGGAGGTAGACACTCAGGAAGTGTCAAAATAGTTTGCTACATTTGAAAACTTTAGTGAACCAAACACGGGTCTTGAGCTAAAAATCGTGCATCCATTTCTTTTAAACCTTGAAAGTTAAGAAAACAGTCCTCAACATAGTAAAAAAACCTGAGGAATTAAAACAAATTCGACAAAGTGCTGATATTAAAAAAAAAATCGAAAGCACGCTTGTTGAAGAGGATAGTAACCAAGCAGAACCCGAAACTAATCCTCTATGGAGTATGGAATTTGATGGGTCCTGCACTAGGAGCAATGCTGGTGTAGGTGTCTGGATTCGCAACACTGAAAACAACCACATAGAAAGCCTTTCCTGTAGATTAAACTTTCAGTGTTCTAATAACATAGAAGAATATGAATCCCTTCTCTTAGGCTTACATTTGTTGAAAAAAATAGGAGCCAAGAGAATTAAAGTACATGGGGATTCAGAATTAATCATTAGGCAGGTCAATGGGGAATACAACACTAATCACCCCGGACTT
Source organism: Pinus albicaulis (assembly GCA_034641835.2). Classification (NCBI taxonomy): domain Eukaryota; kingdom Viridiplantae; phylum Streptophyta; class Pinopsida; order Pinales; family Pinaceae; genus Pinus; species Pinus albicaulis. The sequence continues at coordinate 753,514,857 of CM076573.1, read as the reverse complement.
AGAGCGTATCGAAACGATGTCATGGATTTGCTAAAAACTTTTGAGGAATCCCAATTGCTTTTTGTCCCAATAAGAAAGAATAATATGGCCCACAGTTTGGCCTTTGCTGCTAGAACATGCCTAACGCCATATGAAACCAATCAATGCACAACTCAGATTAAATTCAAACCAGCCATTCCCGATAACAAGAAATATTGGCTAGTGTTTGACGGAGAAAAACAAATATAAGAATTCATGCAATTCAGAAATTAATTTGAACTACACAAGATTAGAGTTTTCCAAAGGGTCTGGCCCCTTTAGAAGAGTTGTTTGATTTCAACGATGTGGCCAAGAAGCAAAAACTAGAGCCTGTAGAAACTGAAGTTGAAGAGTGCAATATAGGCAGTGAACTGAAACCAATGATCATCAATCTGTCTAAAACTTTACCAGCTCACATTAAACTCAAATACATAGAGTTGTTTAAAGAATTTTCTGATGTTTTTGCATGGAGTTATGAGGATTTGAAATCCTACGACACTGAAATAATTCAGCACAAAATCCCTCTCAAAGAGAACCAAAATCCATTTAAACAAAAAATGCACAGAATTAACCCTGTTCAATTACCTTTGGTTGAGAAGGAAATCAAGAAGATGTATGAAGCTGATATTATTGTCCCTATTATATATTTTGAGTGGGTGTCTAATCTGGTGTCAGTTAGGAAGAAAATAGGAGAGATTAGGCTTTGTATAGACTTTAGAGACTTAAAAAAAGCTTCATTGAAGGACAACTATCCTTTACCCAAGATGGACCATATTTTACAAAGGGTAGTTGGTTTTAAAATAATTTCTTTGCTTGATGGCTATTCAGGATACAATCAGATTTTAGTTCATCCTGATGATCAATTAAAGACAGCTTTTAATACACCTTGGGGCACTTTCATGTATGTGAAAATGCCCTTTGGTCTAATGAATGCTGGTGCAACTTTTCAGAGGGCCATGGACATAACATTCTCAGAAGAATTGGGCTACTTCATCATTATTTACCTTGATGGTGTCACTGAGTTTTCAAAGACAGATGAAGAGAACTTAGAACATTTGAAAAAAGTATTAGAGATTCAGAAATTTTGGGATATCTTTAAACCCTAAGAAAACACTATTCGGTCTCCAAGAAGGTAAACTTCTTGGGCACATTATTTCAGAAGAGGGTATTAAGATAGACCCAAAGAGGATTGAGGCCATATTGTAAATCACTCATCCTTGAAATATCAAGGAACTACAATATTTCATTGGAAAGCTTAATTTCTTGAGAAGGTTCATACCCAACTTGGCTGAGCTCCTTAGAAACATTACAAACATGTTGAAGAAGGAGCAAGGGGTAAAATGGACCTTGGAAGAAAAGAAGTCCTTTGAGCTGGTGAAACAAGCGTTAACCAAAACACCAGTCCTGATCAGTCCTGATTTTTCAAAAGATTTTTATATTTTTTCATTTGCATAAGAACATACAATAACTATTGTCCTTTTACAGAAAAATCCACAAGGACAAGAGCAGCCTATTGCATTATTTAGCAAGGCTTTGAGGGATGAACCTCTGAAGTACAACATTATGGAGAAGCAAGCTTTTGCTTTGGTCAAGGCTTTAAAAGACTTCAGAGTATACATCTTGCACTAACACATCATTGCCTTTGTCCCAAATTCAGTTGTGAAAGACATTCTAACATAGGACCCAGATGGTAAGAGAGGTAAGTGGATAGCTATTATTCTTGAATATGATTTAGAGATCAAGCCCACTAAACTCATCAAAGGCCAAGGTCTAGCTAGATTAATGGCTGAATAAAATTTTTAAGTTCTTGATATTAATATGATAAATGCTTTGGATGAACAAGAGGAAATATCAGCTCCCATTGTTGAAGACCATTTTATGAATTCCTCTTGGTATGCTGACATTCTTTATGTTTTGCTTGATTTGAATACACCTCCTAGTTTATCAAAAACAAAGGCAAGGTTTTTAAAGTTAAAAGATGTAAACTATTGCATTATAGATAAATGTCTTTATTGAAAAAATGCAAGTGGAATATTGCTTAAATGTTTTCCTGAGTATGATGCAGAGAGGGTAAGCATGAGTTCCATGAAGGAGAATGTGGAGGTCACCTATACTGGAAGACAACAGCCAACAAAATCCTAAGGGATGGTTACTATTGGCCCACTCTCTTTCTTGATGTACACAAGATGATCATTGCTTGTCATAAATGCGAACTTTTTGAGGGCAAAAGGAAGCTACTACCCTTATTTCTGCATCCAATCATTGTTGAAGCTCCTTTTCAATAGTGGGGACTTGAATTCATAGGAGAAATCCATCCACCATCATCTGCCCAGCGTAGATGGATTTTCACTGCCACAGACTACTTCACCAAATGGATAGAAGCCATCCCTTCTAAACAAGCCAATGATTCTATCATCATAAAATTCATGGAGACTAATATCCTCTCTAGATTTGGCCGTCCTAGGAAGATCATCACTGATAATGCAACTGCATTTGGATCAAAGATGGTTGAGTTCTATCACAAGTATCAGATAACATTGGGTCATTCCACGGCCTATTACCCTCAAGGTAATGGACTAGTGGAATCCTCAAACAAGAGTTTGGTGAACATAATCAAGAAGTTGCTGGAGGAAAACAAGAAGTCTTGGCACACAAAGCTAGTGCATGCACTATGGGTTGATAGATTGAAATTGAATAAATCTATTGGGATGTCACCCTACCAGCTTGTGTATGGTACAGATGCAATTTTTTCTACCAGCATTGGTGTACCAATTATGAAGTTGATTCAAGAGGTTTAGTTTGAGGACAATGACATGATCAGAAGGATAAATCAGACTTTTCATATTCAACAAACCAAAGAGGAGGTTTATAACAAAGAATTACAAAAGTAAGACAACATCAAAAAGATTTTTGACAGAAGAACAAAGGCCAACAATTTCAATGTTGGGGACAAAGTGTTAAAGTGGGATTCAAGGAGAGGAGACAAGGGCAAGCATGTGAAATTTAACAAATTATGGCTTGGCCCTTATCTCATTCATTCTGCTGCTGGTAACAATGCCTTTTTCTTGCAGGACTTGAATCGAGCAGAATTGTTTGGGGGTCCTGTCAATGGCAGGATGCTCAAACATTACTTCTCTTGATCCTATCGGGTTTTGAAAGCCTTTTTTATATTTTTCCTCATTATAAATATTTCACCCATCATTGCATTCAAAGTTAGAAAAATAAAAAATACAAAAACAATAGAAGAAAGAAAAGACAACAGATTGTAAAAACAAAAAAGGTACAGCCCCATACCCAAAAATAAAAAAAATAAAAAAAATCTGAAAGTGTGCAAGCTCAAAACCCACTCCTGAAAAACACACTTCTAGTTAGTCATACTGCCTAATCATGACTAACTAGTTTTAAATTGACTTCTGATAGGTTAGTGAATTCTATTTTCCAAACAGCTTAATCTTGGCTTATCAGTTAGGTAGATTAGGATAGAAAATAAAGGTTCAAACAAGCTCGAAATCCGAACCTAAGATTCCAAAAGAAGAATGACTCCTATCTGTTTTAATTTTGAGTCAAAAACAGAGATAAACTGGTTCTAATCAGCCTAAAATCTGAACCAGTTGATAAAGAAAAGACAACTCAAACAGAAGTAAAAACAGAGTTGAAGAAAAGAGAAGGCCGTGTTTAGAACTTTAAGATCTTAAGCCTTCCATTTTGATTTAATTTTCTGTAAAATAATATCTATGTGCAGTTTGTTTTTTATGCCATGGATCAGCAACAAGTTAGACTATTTAATCTTGACTTGTGTGCTTTTAAATTTCTATTTTAGAAATTAGAGAATGAAAATCTGTTAGACTGTTTAATCCTAACAGATTAGTAGATTAGGTAGAAGCACATATGAAATCAACTGTTCAATCTGAGTTCATGGAGGAATAAGAAGTAGTTTTAGATTAGTTTCTTTCTTTCAAAAGAATAAAATGTTGTAAGAGAGTTTTCCAATCCAAGTGCAATCTAAAGAAGAAAAAATGTTAGATCAGTAGGATTGGGTAGGTACAAAGCTTGTATTGTTGAAGTTCCATTGTTTGTTCATGGCTGCTAACATTTTTCAGAGAAAAAGAAGATCATCCAAGTAAATAAAGTTGCAGCCCAATGCATGAGGCACTGATCGAGCCCCCCAGAGAATGCAAGTCTGAAGTTCTTGATGCCTTCAAGAAGGCACCATCCCCAAGTGGAGCCACTATTATCCACCTATAAAAAATTTCATATCAAATGGTGGCTAAATCATTTTTGAAGCCTTCAAGAAACAAGTTTTATTGCTAAAATTTTCAAATTCTTGAAGTCTTATGAAGACATCATGCCTTTTTTTTAATCTTCATAGATGTTTCCCTTTTAAACACATAAATTCTGCTGATTTCATGGAGAAAATACCACTGCAAAAATCCCCATTTCTCCCTCATTTTAATCCTTTTTCCCTTCATCATTAACCTCCATTTTTTATCCCCTTTACTCCCATAAATTCCTCACTTTTAGACCTTACCGAAACCCCCAAATCCATCAAAAAACCTTGAAAAAATCATAAAAAATAAATTTTTTTAACTATGGACCTAAGCCCCTTTGGGCTAAGTCCTAAGCCACTTCCCCACCATATGCCTTGGTGCTGGAACCAAGCGTTATGACCAAAAAGTGCTTATCGCATCAGAGCAATCGGCCAGTGTAAGTCTATTTATTTCGCTAAAGCCTCTAATGCGATTAGCCCTTTATGTATAAACCTTAGTCCCTTTTCTTTTCCATATATCCACAGGCCTTGCAATCGGGCGCCAAACCTCATGTATATAACCCACCCCGAAGCTAAAAACCTTTGTTTTTCATTAAATTTGGGTTTTCATGTGTTATAAAGGGTTTCCACTGGTGCATGATTTGAAGTAATCTCCACCGTTGATATGAAATTATCGGATGGATCATGCAATCTCGCATCAGGAGTTTTCAAAGGGCGCGTTAAATATTTATTCCCCCACCCCGATTGTCGATCTCCCGATGAGTTCTCCGCCGTTGATCTCCCTACCAGATCCAGATCTGGCGGCCCTTATCGCTCCTTCCCAAAGCCCTTTCCTCCACCATTTGCTCCCACCGCTCTCCTTTTGACCCCCGCGAACAAATCTCCACTGTTGGATGATGTCATTCGACGGACATGCTCCTAACCACAACCTCTGAAGTAGTTTTACCCAAATACACAAGATTTCTTAATTATTTCTTGGTTAGTGCAGGACTTTAAAGGTTTTTCAAATATTTTAAAATAAAATGGAAGGTCGAGAGTGACGAATCTCTAGGCCTTTGTTTATGAAAGAAATATTTTTGCAAAGGTTCCCATCAAGGTTTATCAGTGCATCATGAGCACTGATACTATTATAAAGCCTCTGCATACCTGCACATCAACAAGACACAGTGAAGATTAAAACAAGTAAAGAGTATGACTGTCGAAGACCCAAAACACAATATAGATAAAGAATTAAACATTGATTATACAGTTTGGGGTGGATTACGGCTAAGATAGACATTCAAAAGCCTAATCCACTAAATTAAACACATTTAAAGAAAAAAAAAGACAGTTTTAGGCCTAATTAAGCCTTATATACAAAATCAAATCAGATTAACAGTGTTTAAAGGAAAATAAAAAATATCTATCACACCGAGAGCCTCCACTGCCACATAAGAGGCTAATTGATTCCTCTCAGCTAACAAATCCACCTGTAGCCTCAAAGCATTCAAAAGAGGTTGAGTTATGATCAGGAAAGAAGATATTTGCCTCAATACAACCAAACAATTATTCCAAGACAAACATAGTTATTGAAAATATGACACGGAGCCTTAAAGTCAACAAAAGCTTCCACCGAGCTTAGTTCTTAATGTAAAACAATTAATACAGAAGAAATATTTGTAAAATTCTCCATCGAGCCCCTCAAAGACTGAGAAGTATTAATCTGTATTAATTGAAACTTGAAGATCTTTTATCCCATCCCACCTCCTCATTCCTTCTATAAATACTTCTGTAAACAATGTTGGTTGCAGAACTCTGAAATATACTTGTGCTCAAAACTTATACATGTAAATAGTGTTCAAAGTCTCTTGAAGCTCTGTTTGTGATTTAATAAGTTAGGCTAAGAAGTGAAGATGATTGTTGAACTGAAACATTGGACTTGAAGATTGTAACTGGTTTGACATCAATAGCAAGCTGTTTCTTGGGATCCTGGTCTATATCACTGGTGAAGTGCTCCTTTATGTGTAATTGTTTTCCTTTTGTGTATGCCATATTTTCCATTTATTTTTTGATAAAAACAACAAGCATAGAGTTAGGATTTACTGTTTACAGTACCCTTCTCTTACTGATAATCTTTATTTTAATGTTTTCCTCTAAATTGTGTGTTTAAGAATGATTCAATACAGTCAAGCAGTTAGGAATGTTGGCGTTCCCTCATCCTACTGTTTACTTTAAACATTATTATTGAATGTTATTTTCATTATCTGCTTAGTAAATTTAGACTATAAAAGTGACGGCATGCCTTGTTTTCTAGCTTCTTTCTCCAAAAGTAGGTTCTCAAAATTTCCCTAAGTGTATGCTGAAAGCAGACTAGATTTAAAAGTATCCTATCTGATCTTAAGTTGCATTTTGTCTCTCTTATGTGTTTTTCATCCTTTCTGAAGGTAATTATCTGGATTACTGGATTTTTTGTCGATTGAGTTTCTTTAATACGAGCTTTCCCAAGGAATTTATGGTTAGCCCTATTCTTGGTTGGTTTTAAACATATACTTAAAAGGCTTTTCTTGTTTGGACAAACTATAAATCCTAGTTGAAATTATTATCTGTTTCCATCCCTCCAAAACTTTTATCATTTCCATTCCATCATTTAATCTCAAATATCTTGTGATATAGATGACTTGCCCCTTGGACTACTCTTGAATTTGTTGCTCAATTAAACCCTTTTATGACTCCATAGCCCAATGGACTAAAAACCAGTGTTATATCTATCTTTTAGCCAAAGCTTGTTCTGATTTCTTGTAACTTCATAACTTTGAAAATATTTCATTTAGAAATTTACACTCAACTAATAATCATGCTCAACCATCCAAAACAAAAAAAAACCTCATTCTTCATAACTAGCCTAATATCATTACCCAAAATCTTTAAAGATAAATCAATCTTTGCACTTATTGGAGAGATCCCTCTCCGGATTCAGGAGGGCTAGATCCTAGAATCCCAAAGTGGTTCAAGTGTTCTCTCTGCAGTTTGACTTTGCCAATATTGAAAATTACAGGGAGCTAACATGTGCCTCAAAATGTGAATCATCTCTCATCATCTGCTGATTTGGTGGACTCCTTGGTGAAATGTCTCCATGCAATGAGAAATCATCATCAAGAGTAGACTGCATATATGAATGGATAGACTTGTCCCTGCTCTCACTACACAATCCAGTCTCCCTCTTAGGTGCATCAACCTCATGAAATAGATAGGGGTGTGTTCTCCTCATCACATGATGCTGGTCATCCTCCCTATCTCCTCCTTTTATCTCCATAGTTCTACACCCTATCATCAATGGCACTTGTGAATCATGAGTTGTGTCTTGATCTCCACATGTGAGATCTTGGGAATTTCTTGCAACGATACAAGAATCCCTCTAGTTGGAGCAAGAGCTCCCTCTTCCTCTGCATGAGGTGCTATATCAACTCTAGAAATGACAACGTTATTGCCCTCAACCTCCTCAACATGAATGGGCAACCTCCCAATGATTGGATCCTCTTTTGGAAAAGGGATTTCCATGTCTTATTGTTTAGGAACATGAGATAAATGTCTTGCCTCTAACAAGGTATGATGCAATATGTCAGCCTCCTCATTGGTTTTCTGAAGTGGAATGGTGTTTATAGTTCCATCCATCACATGAAAGGTTTGTGTTTGCTTGAGTTTGTCTTCATTCACCACATGTGTTTTAGGATTATTTCTATCAAATATTCTCACCAATGTTTTAATGAACCTTGCATAGGAAGAAGTAGTTGCATTATTTAAAGAAAAAGACTCAAATATCTACCATGCATAGGCCTTACCTCCAATATGCAGTGCTGCAACTCTGATGGCTTCATCTTCAGAAATTTGGTGCTGCTGCAAAAAGGTGTCTAGTTCTTCCACCCAAGCTCTAGTTGAACATGTGGGTGACCCATCAAAAGTAGATAAGAGGAATCTACTTTGATTATGTTGCTTGATTCTTTCCACCTTAATATTTAAAAACTCTAGAAAACTGATATGATCTCTAAAGTTCTGAGTTTGAGACTCATACTCTTGCAGAAAATCACTAAGAGTTTCCCTCCTAGCAATTCCTTCTTTTTCTCCCATCTCTCTTACTGCAAATCTCGGCATATGACTGCGCTGTGCAACAAAGTGTGGGGCTGCATGATCACACTCATTATGTGAAAATCTAGATTTTTTTTCAGATTCAAAAACTCTTAGAGATTCTCTATACATCTCTCTTCTTATCTTCTTGAAATCTTCATGAATTCTCTGTACAGATCTTGGAAGAAGCTTTGTAAGCCTATCCTCCTTTCTTCCTCCACATAATGAAGTCTTCTCTTTTATGTTCATCTCTTTGTATTCTTGTCTTCTAGATAGAATATTCGCTAATATTCATAGGCTAAGCCAAGATTGATGCTTTGAGACCACTGTAATATTCCAAAATAGGGAAAATCTACAATTTTAGGAATATGTTATAGTATTCCTAAATTGGAGACCCGACAATACATAAAAAAAAACTGGAAATAGCAGCTAATAACATCATACCAAAATGTATGGAAACCATGGAGCCATTTTATTATGTAAATCAACAGCAAACATGTACAATACAACTCAAATGGACAAGGCAAACCAGCCTCTCATGAATACATGTACAAAAGGTGGAGTGTTGCTACATAGCAGAATGTCTATGGATCAAAACTGTGCAGTCATAGATAGGGCACTGCTACAGGGAATAAAAAAAATCATAGATATACATATATATGGCTCATAAAATAATGGGAGAGAATATCTAAGCTCTGAAGTACTATTTCAAGACAATCCTGGGAGGATTGGCTGAAATATGAAAAACTGCAGAAATGTCGGAGTTGCAATAGCAGCTGCAACTCAAGAACTAGAACTGGATGGAGATGATTGAAGATGTTGCATTAGATAAATAAACCTCCTCCAATGGATCTCTCAAGTGAAATACTGATCCTATCACTGAAGATCTCACCCTCCAATAATCCTGCAAGCCCTCGCTGCAATTGCACACTGAAAATAACGCAGTCTATAGAAGGGACTACACTGTAGGAGAAAGGAAATGTGTTGGCCGAGTGCCAAAATATGCAATAAGCTCCTGAATCTTCCTCACTGGTGTTCCAAAGGAAAGCTTTCTCCTTTGAAAAACAAGCCCTGGAAGTGGTGTTTTCAACCCTCCACTGCAACACCCTGCAACACAACCTAGCTCTCAATAGAAATTGCACTGTAGCTGAAGGAGGTAGCTTGGCCATAAGCCTGGATGTGGAGAAATGAAGTGAAAGCTCCTTCAAGAGGCCTCCCTTGGAAGGAGAAGGAATTACTAAATAGAAAATCCTTATGCTAAGCAACACTGCAACTCTGCTAAACAGCAGGAGAATGCACAAAGTCTGAATAGACCAAGAACCAATAATACATAACATGAATAATAATGGCTGAATTTCCCTCCTTTTAAACAAGTGAAAGCCCTCTCTCCATGGGTCCCACTCATTAGGGTTTCCTTCACCAAATAACCCTCTTCCCAATCATACTGCGTTGTCTCTCAAACTGTTCTCCACCTCCTATCCCAACACTATTGACTTGGTCAAACTTGACCTTGTCTCCATGAAAATGTCCTATTTCACACATAAGGGTGTGAAATCCAGCTCTTATGACTATCCCCTTTCACATTGTGAGGGAATTTATTCATGTTTTTAATATGCATGGGTTCCCTTACCTATTATTTAGCTGCTAAGTGATAAAAAAAAAATTAATATTCCATTTAGCTGTGTGCTAAAGTGGGAATATTACACAATGGCATTTGGATTCCTGCTGGTGTCCGCCACTAACACCCTCTCTCTGATGAATGAAGGTGATGCATGATCATTTGGAAAATTATTTCTTCATGCCTGTACAATCCTTTTCTGGATTTCTTCATATGACAGATTGCACACAATATCCATTCCTAGATCATCATCAAGAGGAACTATGTCACCTTCCTCTCTCGGTGATAACTCTGTGGCTGGAGGTGGTGGAGATTGAACGATGGCCTATGGTGTGCTAGGCATCAAGTCAAAATCTTCATCCTGTGGCTCTAGCCCTAAATCCATGTCTGAAACTTCAATCAAGTCTTTAATCTGATGAGCAAGCTCCTAATATTGCATCTGCTCACTCTCTCCTTCTGCAATTGGCTAGTTTTGTTCTTGGTATCCAACTTGAATTGACATCATTACTTCTACCATTGTGCCTTGACTTTATTATTCTTCCCACTTCTGCTTCTCTTCATGTTCTCTCTTTTATCGTTCTGTAATTTAAAATATTGGTAGAATAAACATAGAGGACAACATCAAAACCACTTTGGAAGTTGGGATCTAGCCCTTCCAGCTTCAGAGAGGGGTCTCTCTTTAAGAGTTAAATTTGTTTTGAATAGGTATTAGACTAGTTATGATTGTACTTGGTTGTTTGTTTGATTTTGATTTATTTGGTTGATTAAATATGTATATTCCCATTGGGAAATGGAGTCGAAACAAAAACTGGATGTTTGCATCAATTTTTAAATGAGTTATAACAAGGCAAGGTAGGTTGCATTCACTGGATTCTTTAAGATTTTAAATGGATACTGGATATGACATAAAAGTGAATTTTAGTTGAGACCGAAAGAAATTAAGTATTTTTCAATCAAACTTCAAGTGGAAAAAAATTAAATTGTAAAAGTAGCTAGAATAAGGTGTTTTAAATAACATGCCCTATTCATCACACTTTCTGTTTTACAATTAATAATTCTGATAAACAGAGAAAATGAAACATAGTGGAAAACATAGAAATAATAGAAACACTTCACCAGTAATTACACCAAATGAATCCTGAAAGAAGCCTTTGTATCATTGATGCTTCAACAAAAACTTGGAATTTACAATTGTGCAGTAGGAAAAATATGTTCAGAAATCAAGCTCTAATACTTCAAACAATAGATTATTTATACTAAAATATTACAAAACTTATTATAATCAATGATCTCTCAATAGACAATGTATTATTAGCCTCACTCTAACAATAAACTCTAACTATGACAAAAAATAGGCTCGATGTGGGTGATCTGGCATGATGGCACTGATTTCAAGGAATTAGTTGCTAAGTAGGCCTATTTGTGGGTTGCTCTGGCTGTAATGCTGACTAATGCATTGTCCCATGTGCTGGTTGTAGCTGATTATTATTTTTTACTTTTTACTCCCGAAACTCAGTTAACTTATCCCATCGATCTTCATCTGGGATAGTTAACTTGATGACCTTCCTATATATTTCATCCACTTCGGTATACTTAGAAAAATTTGGTTTTACCACAAAAAAAAGTGTTTTACCTCATGCTGGATGAAAATGTCATGAGATAATGCCTCCAAGAACGCTTTCCCTACCATAGTGCCTTTGATATTTGAAAATTTAGTTGTGTCCATGGAAATTTCATTCGGATTCTTTACATAATCCTCTCTATTCATTAATTTTTCATTGATTAAAAATAGGGAAGGAAGACCTTTCTGAGTTAAAGGTTCTATCCTACTGAAAAATCTGTTTACAACTATCTCTAAGTTGTGACATTTTTCTTCCAGTTGTACAATTAGGTTTTTCTTGTAGGAAACTTCTTTAACTCCAAACTTATTTCTGTCTTATCCTCCACTCCTAAATCATCTAGCTCATGCCTATTCTTGGAATTTAAGAACTTGATGATGTTTGTTAGTATGAATCTGAATTCCAAGAATATGAAAAAAGACCACTTTAGGTGCGCATAACAAACATCCCTAACAACAAAGATGGCTGCCAATATCCTCAAATTTGCAGTTAGGTGATCAAGATAAATTCTGCAAAAATCTAGATCTATGCATTAGAAGACATTAAACAGTAGAAAAAACAAGATTTACTCCATGCATCCAATAGACAAGACAAGAATATGTTGAATGAATTTTGTATTAGTGGCACCTGGGAGGAAAACACAGGAGGGCATTCCCAGCTCTCCTCAATGGGATGGGTTCTTGTAAGTCCTCAGCAGTTCAGATCTAAAATTCCTCTCTCTTGATGGTGTAGAAAACCTAGACAAAAATGGTAGAAAAATATGTCTATGATGGTGGATCAATAGTCAGACCAAAATTATAGATCAAGAGTGATCTTTAGGCAACAAAAGGTGATAAATGAATGGGAAAACCCTTCTATTTATAACAAAATATTGAGTTAGTCTAGATATTGGTGCATAATTAAAATATTATTAACCAAATCAAGATCCAACCTTTATGGAATACTTTATTATATTTGTTGGAGGGAAAAGGAATTTGACTTGGGTCAAATCCCTTTATTTGTAACTAATAAATAAATAAATGATTTATTTATCATTTTAAGGATGTGGTTGATTAATAATAAAATAAATAATGATTTATTTAATTATTTACGGGTGATTTAGTCATATTTAACAAAGAATATTATTTAAATAAGGTTTAAATAATTACTCTTTAGAAAATAATAAGATAAATAATTATTTATCTAATTAATTTCCTTGTCTTGGGTTAAATATAACTAGGAATATTAATTAAACTGTTGTTTAACTAATTATTCCTTGAGGAAAAAAAAACAAAAATATAGATTTATTTAATATTTCCTCATGGGGTTTCTTGTTTAGGCCATAAACAACTTAATAAAGGTGGTTTACTAAGTTATTTTCATAGTGAAAACAATTTTACTTAGGGTAAAATTAGTCTTACATGGTGTACTTGATTCCATCTAATGATAATAGGTTAGATGACCAAAAAATGGTGTAACAATGTTGTTGGCAGTAGTTGGCATGTCTCCAAGGTCCTCTTTGATAGTTTTGATGACAATATTAGCTTTCTCTATCAACTAATTCTGCTCAAATATGATCTGGATGTAGGGCCATATTTCATTTATGGATTCAATGATATCTGTCCAGATTATCTCTTTAACTTGAACTAAGGTATTTCCAATAGATGACTCCCTCTCAGAATTCTAAAACCTTTCTATCAACTTTTGTGCTCTCTGTGCTTCAACTACATGTGACCTATCACTCCTGTACTTTTGATGCTCCAATAATTTCACTTGATCCCAGAGCTTCTTTATTTATTCTATTTGGATTGAAAAATTCTGCACTACCTTGGTGAGTTTTTCTACTCCATGTGTTGTACTTGCTATAGAAGGTGTGGTTGTGGGAATAACTGTTAGGGGTACAACCTCAAAAGGAAATAATGAATGCTTGGCAACTTGCTCTTTTTCTTTTATCATCTTCTCCATCTCTGATTCCATCTGTCTCAACTAAGAATTCTGCTCCATGATGAGCTTAATCTGTTATATTTCTGATACTTTGTCTCTTCAATTTCCTTGGTCAAGGGGTCCTCTGTAGCTGGAATTTTTAGCTTCTTCCTTAATGCTGCTATGTCAACATATTTCTTCCTTGTAACCTCTTCTTTAGCTTTGATTTTGGAAGAATAATATCCATCTTTGACCACTAAGTCTTTCAAAGACTTAATCCCTAAATCCTTGGCCATAGAATAGATCTTCTCCATTTTAAGGTGTGACTAGATATTGGCTAAGGAAACCTACAACTTGGACAAACTCATAGTAGTGTTAGTGAGTGTAGATGAAATCATTAGACCTGTTTGTTTATGCATCTCCATTTGATCAATGGAATGTATATCTTTGATATCAAATTCAAATGCATTATTTTTATAATCTGTTGCTGCCTTGGGCTATGGAATCTGTGCTTCGAGAAAATCTATCTGCATATTTCCTTTCCTAGAGTCAAAGGCTGACAAAAGTCTACTCTGAGAGCTAGAAGTCAAATTCCGGAACTGATTATAAGTGCTGGTCTTCAAAACTTCATTCTTCAATTTAATCCTTCTGAATGTATCAAATATACTCTTCTCTTTCTCCAATGTGACAATTGTACTTGTTTGAATGGATTGTTGTTGATCTTTTGAAGCTGTTGAAGTGGTAGGAGAGAGTGTATTTTGACCACCAACTTGTGAGGAAGTATGTGTTTCTTTAGTGATTATTATGACTTCCTACTCTGAATATTTTCTTGGGTTTACCTTCTGATTGAGCTTAGTCCTCTTACTGTACAAGATTTTGAATTCTTTTTTGGAAGTGTCAGTCACTGAAGGTGACTCTTCTTCCCTCATCCTTTTTCCTACTTTCTCCTGTGGGATAGGAGTCTGTGATTTTGAGTAGAAACCAACTGTGCCTCAGCCTCTTGTAGAGTTCTTTCAATCCACTCTAGTTGGTTCATGTACCTCTCAATTTCTAGCCTATGTATATGGATATAAGGTTTAGATTTGTTCTCTACATTTAGCTTGGAGATGGTACCTGATGGATCATATGACCATGTAAAACTGAGGCTAAATTGCATTTCCTTTAGCAATTTGTCTGCTTCCTCCCCTATTGTTCTGCTATTACAAATGAAAGGTCCTATTTTTGTTTTGATCCTGAATTGAGATTTCTTCTTTGTAGACACAAAATGGACTTCATCGGCATTGAGCATTTTCCTGATGTATTCTAGAGAAAAAATCCTCATTCAGAGGAATTTTGGGAGCTTATATGGGGCAAGCTCACATCCATAGATACTTAATTCTGTGTAATTATGGTAAAGATAACAATATCCTGTTTTGGTTTGGTTGGATAACTGCAAAATTTCTTGATGTCTTCATTGATTTTTGGCTCTGAATTGTTGCTTAGAAGGCTGAGTGCTGGATGTAAAAAAAAATCAATGAACTATTTTTATGAATATTCTTTTTGTTCCTTCATCACCATTGTAGTCTAGAAGATGACATATTTCTGATTTCCATCATCATCCAAATTTTGTATTGAAAACTTGAACCTGTCTCGTTGAAAATAAAAAAAACATATCTACTAGAACAAAGGCATATTTAAATACTTCTTATGTTTGGAATCTAACAAATTGGTCATGGATGGAATCTGCTAGGAGTTCGCTAAAGTTGAATAAGATGGAAGGCTTAGAATCTGTAGAGAAGATAGACATGAATCCTATAATGGCCTCATATACCCACTGATATGAGTAATATCCAAGGAGGTAGGAGATAACTGTGATGATTTTAATGGCTATATTAGGGAAAACGGAGGACGAATACAGAGGATTCTTCTTGGGTAATTGGGCATCTTCAGCTAGAAAAATCTCAAGTATTTTAGCCCTTTTTGGAAAATATAGCTTCTGATATAATTTAGTGAGTTGTTCTTGAGAGAAAGGGGTTTCATTTTCTGTGATAGGGGCCTACATCATTTTTTCTATGGATTGGGCAGTTATGGTAAATAAAATCTCTCCTGTAGGGGTAATTATAACTCTCTGGCTGGGTATATAATGAGCTTGACACTTTTTGATGAATTCAGGGGCACTGTGGGTATGGGGAAAAATGTAATGGGGAAAATTACATCATACTTGTCAATGAATTTGTCTTCTAACCATCAATACCTTTCAAATAACTTGAATTAACATAGGGTTTCATGGATTTTATAATCCCTATATACCAAAGGTATATGATCAAGGTAAACTGGGGGATGGAGTAGTGGATTTACAGGTTCTTCTTGTGGCAACAAAATTTTGAATTCGGGCACTAAGGAGAGCTGGTCTCTCTCTATCAAAAATTTCACTTAATATATTCTTCTATTCAACTAAGGAAGTCTCCTTTGTTTCTTAGTCAAATTTATTTATCAATTTCGTAGAAATTGATAAATGAATACTTTAATCAAGTCTTAAATTGACCCCCCGAATATATATATGCCCTTTTTATCCTTGTTCCAGCATGCATAAACCATATGTATATATATACCTTATATTATAATCTCGGCACTTTTTAATACAACGCTCATATCATATCGAACCCCTTTCCTTTGTTTATCATATCCATTTTATTAACCCGATGCCTTACCTTCTCAACCCAAACTCTAAGGCTTGGACATAATATAATAACACACATTCATCCACCCAACCTTATCCCTTAACAATATAACAATGGTTCAAAGCCTTTAACCCGATACGCCATACTTATAACATTCCCACTATGGTTCTATAATATTAACACGACAATTTATAACGTAATGTATTCACAGGCCCCACACATCGAAACTCGTAAACGAGCGGTTTTCAACTTAAGTCAATGGTTCATACCTTAGGTTAACCTCCATGCAATTGTACGTGCGATATTCGTCAGATCTCTTGGCCTCCAGATCGGACGACGCACAACAATATCACGTTTTTTTTCTCTCTTGACTTTAACACTTCAAAAGAACATGATGTGGGCGGTATTACTTCGGTGACATGGCATCACATGATAGGATCGCATTTTTTTAGGATGGTTTCACCTCCGACCAAAAGCTATGCGATGAGGGTTGTTTTGGTTTCACCAACCAACTCCGGGATTTGAATAGTGTCCGACCGGAATTTTACTATAGTTAACGGAATTCTTTTTATAACCTCCATCTCGTTAACTCTTGGTCTAGCCTCCACAATATCGCTTGAATCACAATAAAACACGTTAATTTCTTCAATGGTAGGGTTTTCCGCCTTCGACAGGGTTTCAAGGCTCTTTAGGCAACCGAGGCACGACAGGGTTTCACTCCTATGAAGCTTTGTTCGAACACACAGAAATCAATGCCTTGTACAAAGGCTTAATATCCTCACTTGGATTAAGAATCACTACAACTCACTCTCGGCCTCTTACAGGGGTTATATACCAAGTTTACACATTCGCATTAATCACAGAGACTTGCGTTCAACCATAGACAGAGAGGGCTACAGGATATTTAACACAACATTTTTCTTCTTCAATTTATACATAGAGTTCATAATTCAAAAGAGTAATTCTTCGGAGAATTCCCAGAACGCACACATAGATGGGAAATAAGGCTTAATTCTTATTCAACAGAAAATATAGTTTCTTATTTCAACCTTTCGCTGCCAAAATCCCCCCTTTTCACAGTGCCAGGGGTTACAATATATAATTCACTATATGACTCTTCGTTTCCTCTCTGAGGACCGTTTTTATTCTAAAAAAAAAAACTTAATTACATAACAGAAACTGAACAGATGGACACAAACCAAAACTATTCGAATTCTACAGTTACTGACTGACCCTAAATTTTCTAAATGCAACATACAACTAAGGTATTGACACCTTGCTATTACAATTTTGAATAATTTTGAACCCTCCTAGCCACAACATGTGGACAATCCTCCTACATTGCTGGCTAGTGTCTAATGCCCCTGCATTAGACTCCTGAGGGAAATTTTATTCATGGACTCCTGTCCATGATCTCTTTCACCGAAATTCCTATCTTCTACAACATCACTTCAGTCATCCAAGTGGCATCTTCATCTGGTTGGTCCTTCCACTTGATCAAGTACTGGAAGTACTCTTTTCCTCTAGTCTTCTTGAAAATTCTCTTTTCCAATATCTTCTCTAGCTGCAATGGTTGTGCTAGAGGTAACTGCTTTGCCCATTCAATCTGCTCTTTGTTCGCTGGTCCTTCATCTGTACCATCACCCTCTTACCTATACAAATCTGTAACATTAAAAATAGGAGATATTCCAATATCAGGAGGCAATTCAATCTCATAAGCATTAGCAGAATACTTTCTCAGTATCTTGCATGGGCCAATCTTTTTAAACTTCAGTTTTTATACTGCTTCTTTGGGAATCTTTCCTTTCTCAAGTGTGCCAAAACCAAATCTCCAACTTCAAAATGGACTTCTCTTCTGCTTAGGTCTGCTCTTCCCTTATATTTGATGCTGCTGCCTTGTAGCTATTGTTTCACTTGCTCATGTATGGCTTGGATCTCTAAAGTAAATTATTCACCATCTGCACTCCTCAACTCTGCCTTTCCCAAGTTTCTTAACTCTGATATTCCTCTGGGGTGCATTCCATAAACAATATGGAATGGGCTCTACCCTATTCTTTTGTTTGGTGAATCATTGTATGCATATTCTGCCTATGGAAAAATATGATCCCACTTCTTGGGATGCTCTCCTGCAAGACTTCTCAATAGATTTCCCAGACTTATATTTACTACCTCAGTTTTCCCATCAGTCTGAGTATGATAAGTTGAGCTAAAACTCAGTTCAGTACCAAGTTTCTTCCATAGTGTTCTCCAAAAATGACCCACAAATCTAGTATCTCTATCTGAAACAATACTCTTGGGCAACCCATGCAATCTAACAACTTATTTGAAAAACAAATTAGCAACATGGGTGGCATCATTAGTTTTATAACATGGAATAAAATGTGTCATCTTGGAAAATATGTCAACTACAACAAATATTGCATCATTCCCTCTCTGCGTCTTGGGAAATCCTAGAACAAAATCCATACTCATCATGTCCCAAGGCCTGTCTGGAATAGGCAATGGAGTGTACAATACTGCATTCTGGCTTCTTCCTTTTGCATATAGACAGATTTTTCAATTCTTCACAAACCTTTCCACTTATGCCCTCATCTTGGGCCAATAATAAAAATGACTTTGTTGTTCATATGTTTTATCAGTACCAAAGTGTCCAGAAAGTCCACCACTATGCTTCTCCTTGATCAAATTCTCCCTCATGGAACATTTTGGTACACACAATTGGTTTCTTCTGAAAAATAAGTCCTCCTGCAAGAAACAATCCAGCCAATGGCTTCTTTATGTTAGAATAGGGTTACAACATGCTTCAAATGCTTCCTTAAATCCTAAGTCTGTTTTATACAGTTCTTTGAGAAAATCAAATCCTACAACTTCAAATTTGTTTTCTTGAACAAGCACGTTTCTCCTACTCAAAGAATCAACTACTTTATTTTCTTGGTCACTTATATGCTTCACAAAAAAATTAAAAGTCTGGAGATATTCAACCCACTTGGCATGCTTATGATTTAAATTAGGCTGCTGTACAATTTACTGCAAAGCATGATTATCAGAGTATAATACAAATTCTTTAGACATTAGATAATGCCTCCACTTCTTCAATGCCTTAAAAATTGCATAAAATTCTTTTTCATAAGAGGAATAATTTATTCTAGTATCATTCAGCGTCTCACTGAAGTATGCTATAGGCCTATCATCTTGAATCAACACAGCTCCAATGGCTTCTCCACTGGCATCACACTTCACTTGAAATGGTTTGTTAAAATCAGGCAGAACTAAAACAGGCTTTTCAGTTATCTTCTGCTTTAAAAGCTTAAAATTCCTTTCTGATTCAGCAGTCCATTTAAATGGATGTTTTTTCTTCTTTATTGTTTCAATGATGGGTGCATTAATCTTGCTGAAATTCTTTATGAATTTTCTTTAAAAATTGGCAAGTCCATGGAAACTTCTTACCTCAAAAACACTTATGGGTGAAGGCCACTCTACAATTTCCTTGACCTCTTCTAGATCCATCTTCAGTCCTTCAGCAAAAACAACAAGACCCAAGTAAGCCAACTCTTCCTTCATGAATGAACACTTCTTTAAATTTATCAACAACTTCTCTTGATGTAATTTCTTCAAGACATAATTTAGATGCCTTAATTGTTCTTCCTTTGTTTTGCTGAAAACTAATATGTCATCCAAATACACTATCACAAATTTACCAATAAATTATTTTAACACTTCATTCATCAGCCTCAAAAAATTACTAGGTGCATTGGATAACCCAAAAGGCATTACCAACCACTCATACAATCCCTCATTGGTTTTAAAGGCAGTTTTCCATTCATCACCCTCTTTTATTCTAATCTGATGATATCCACTTTTCAAATCCAATTTTGAGAAATACTTTGCACCACTCAAACAGTCCATTAAATCTTCAACTCTAGGCAAAGGGAATCTATACCTGATTGTTATCTTATTGATTTTTCTAGAATTAGTACACATTCTCCAGCCTCCATCCTTTTTTGGGCTCAACACTGCTGGTACTGCACATGGATTCAAACTCTCTCTGATCAAACCTTTGTCAATCAGCTCCTGCACTTGCTTCCTGATTTCTTCATTCTCTGTGGGAGTCATTCTGTAGTATGCTTTATTTGGCAGATTTGATCCTGGAATAAAATCTATCTGATGGCTGATTTTTCTCATAGGTGGAAATTCATCAGGAAAATCATCCACAACAATATCACAATAATTGTCCAGCATCTCTTGGATTTCAATTGGAAAATCAGAAATCTTTGTAGAAGTAAGCACTACTTAGGTTTGCAGACTAAAGCAAAAATTACCTCTTCTTCTTCAATCTATTGTAGATATTCCTTCCCACTCAGCAACAAAATCTTTGGATCAGCCTTCCTGCTTGGTGGTTCTCCTTCCTCCATAGGTATCAATGTGTGATGCACTCCATCCTTGAAGAACTTGTAAGTGTTCTTCTTTCCATCATGTACTGCTGCTCTGTCATACTGCCAAGGCCTACCCAATAGTATGTGACACACATCCATGGGCATAACATCACACATAACTTTGTCTTTGTAGCTTCCCATCTGCAACTCTATCTCACACTTCTCCTTCACAATCAGTTGGTGTCCTTTATGCAGCCATGACACCTTGTAGGGTGTAGGATGTTCCCTTGTATTCAACTTTAATTTCTCTATCACCTCTGTAGAGACCAAATTGTCTATGATGCCACTATCAATGACCAACTGACAGCAATTCCCTTGGACTTTGCACACACTCCTAAACAAGGTCTTCCTCTAAGCTGGTTCAACAACTTCTTTTTCTTGTTTCAACAAGACCTTATTGACCACCAAGGATTCTCCCTTCTTTGGTCGAATTGCCTCTTTAGTTTCAGACAGCCTTGCTGCCTCGTCTCCAGCCTGAGCAAAAATTGCATTTCTCTGGCCTGTGCCCACATTCTCTGGGCATTCATAGTGTTTATGTCCCACCACGTGACATATGTAACACCTCACTTTTCTTCCTTTGCCTCTGCCTCCTCTTCCTCTGTGGGAACCCCTTCTGCCCCTTGCATCACCCTCTGTGGATGCATTCTGAGGTGAGCTACTGCTAGCTCCATCCTTGGGTGCTGTAGACCTTCCTCTACCACCCTGACTTCCCTTTCCTCGGAAAGTACCTCTTCCTTTGGCAAACTGCTTTCTCAGGAGTTTCTCTTCAGCTTTCAAGGCCATTTGATAAGCCTCTTCAACTGTCTTAGGAGACAGAATACCAATCTCATCTTGGATCTCCAACTTGAGACCATTCACATACTTGGAAACCTTCTTTGTTGTGTCCTATAATTTTCCAGCTCTTATTCTTACTCTATAAAACTCTTATGTGTATTCTTTCACGGTCAGAAATCTCTGTCTCAGGTTCTGCATTTGTCTAAACAATGTTAGCTGGTAATCACTGGGCAGAAACTTACCTCTTAGTTTTTCCACAATTCTGGTCTATCTTTTAATTGGTTGTTTACCAGCTCTCCTTCTCTCTGCTTGCACTCCATCCCACCAAAGTGCAGCATGTCCCTTCAGCTTTGTTACTGCAAACTTGAATTTTTTGTCTTCACCCATTTCTTCATAATCAGAAATTTTTTTCATCTCATTAATCCAGTCTATCAGCTCTTCTGGATTCAATCCTCCTGCAAAGCTTGACACTTCAAGTCTGGGCTTGACTGCAGACCCTAGAACAGTTTTAAGGAGTCTCATCTCAGGAGGAATCTCTGCATTTTCTCCTGCCTCTTCTTCAGTTTCAGGTTCACTAACATCTTCAGGATCTCTTGGGTGTCCCAATGCCATTGCATCCAATCTGGCTTGGACCCTCTGCACGGTCTCCATCACTTCTGCATTGGCAACAGGCCTGCCTCTTCTTCTACCAGCACCTCTGGCAACTCTGACAACCATCTTAAAATTCTCTGCAAAAAAAAAAAAAAATCTCCAAAAACAGCTCTGATACTACAATTGACAGCAAAATTTTGAATTTGGGCACTAAGGAGAGTTGGTCTCTCTCTCTGTCGAAAATTTCACTTAATATATGCTTCAATTCAACTAAGGAAGTCTCCTTTGTTTCTTGGTCAAATTTATTTATCAATTTCGTAGAAATTGATAAATGAATACTTTAATCAAGTCTTAAATTGACCCCCCGAATATATATATGCCCTTTGTATCCTTGTTCCAACGCGCATAAACCATATGTATATATATACCTTATATTATAATCTCGACACTTTTTAATACAATGCTCATATCATATCGAACCCATTTCCTTTGTTTATCATATCCATTTTATTAACTCGATGACTTACCTTCTCAACCCACACTCTAAGGCTTGGACATAATATAATAACACATATTCATCCGCCCGACCTTATCCCTTAACAATATAACAATGGTTCAAAGCATTTAACCCGATACGCCACACTTATAATATTCCCACTATGGTTCTATAATATTAACATGACAATTTATAACAGAATGTATTCACGGGCCCCACACATCGAAACTCGTAAACGAACGGTTTGAACTTAAGTCAATGGTTCATACCTTAGGTTAACCTCCATGCAATTGGACGTGCGATATTCGTCAGATCTCTTGGCCTCCAGATCAAACGACGCACAACAATATTGCGTTTTTTTGCTCGCCTAACTTTAACACTTCAAAAGAATGCGATGTGGGTGGTATTACTCCGGCGATGTGGCATCATATGATAGGATCACATTTTTTTTGGATGGTTTTGCCTCTGGCCAAAAGATGCATGATGAGGGTTGTTTTGGTTTCACCAACCAACTCCAAGATTTGAATAGTGTCCGATAGGACTTTTACTACGGTTAACGCAATTCTTTGTATAACCTCTATCTCGTTAACTCCGAGTCTAGCCTCCACAATATCACTCGAATCACAATAAAACACGTTAATTTCTTCAATGGTATGGTTTTTTGCCTTCGACAGGGTTTCAAGGCTCTTTGGGCAACCGAGGCACGACAGGGTTTCACTCCTATGAAGCTTTGTTCAAACACACAGAACTCAACACCTTGTACAAAGGCTTAATATCCTCACTTGGACTGAGAATCACTACAACTCACTCTCGGCCTCTTACAGGGGTTATATACCAAGTTTACACATTCACATTAATCACAGAGACTTGCGTTCAACCACAGAAAGAGAGGGCTATAGGATATTTAACACAACATTTTTTTTCTTCAAGTTATACACAGAGTTCATAATTCAAAAGAGTAATTCTTCGGATAATGTCCATAACACACACACAGATAGGAAATAAGGCTTAAGTATTATTCAACAGAAAATATAGTTTCTTAATTCAACCTTTCGTTGCCAAAATCCCCCCTTTTCAAAGTGATAGGGGTTACAATATATAATTCACTATATGACTCTTCGGTTCCTCTCTGAGGACCGTTTTTATTCTCAACAAAAAAACTTAATTACATAACAGAAACTAAACAGATGGACACAAACCAAAACTATTCAATTTCTACAGTTACTAACTGACCCTAACTGTTCTAAATGCAACAGACAGCTAAGGTATTGACACCTTACTGTTACAATTTTGAATAATTTTGAACCCTTCTAGCCACAACATTTGGACAATCCTCCTACATTCCTGGCTAATGTCTAATGCCCCTACATCATCCTATCCCTTCTTCTTAGGAGGCATGGTTGGATTAGATTTTGTGATGAATGAGGGTTCTTTATAGAAAAATGGTCGTTGGAACTGTGCAAAATTCTATGATTGGGAAGAAGTTGAGACAGTTGTAGAGAATACTTTGACAAATACTAGATTAAATTTTTTGTTGTTCTGTCAACCTCCAACAAACATGCATAGAGCAAAGAGAATGACAAGGTAAATTTTTATCAGTTTATTAAGCCTGTATTTATACACAGATTGATCAATTTTCTCGTATATAGTGGCACGGATCTGTTGTATTAACGGTCATTATGAATTAAATTAATTAACAATTGTATTACCATGGGAAGGCATTTATTTGGCAACGGTAATGGTTGATGTGGCATAATGTGACAGACACTCAACAAGCGGATTGGTGGTTTTTGATACAGTGGAGAAATTGCTTTTCGGAGAGGGTCCAAGGTGGGAAGTGGTTTAAGCAGGGGGGTGCAAAATGATGGGAAGGTGCCATGTTAGCGTGGGCCCAAAATGGAAAACAGTTTTTTTTGGACCCCTCCCTGCCGACGGTAAAGATCGGATGGAGAGGGGGCACCGAAAAGAGATAAGGGTCATCAGATGAGGGAGCGGGAGATTGGATGATGGGATAGATGGAGGTGAGTTAATGTGCAGCGATGGGATTTGATGAGATGTTTTGTTGGGTAGCGGGGGTTTAATAAAATTGAAAAATTTGGATAAGGATTTATATGCCCAAACTTAATATTGATGTGCCTGATCCTTTTAAACTTAGGATAAAACATTAACCCTTTTTCCTTCTCAAGTGCACGAAATAAATTTGAAAGTTAAAAACCTAGGATAAATATTTTTATGCCTTTCAAAGCCATAATACATTTTTTCCTACCCTTTCATTTCATTTATTTTGCTAAGCTAGCATTTTTTCATATTCTTTCCTTAAGGTGCATTTAAGCTAGCAAACCCACAATCCTTTTTTTATTTATAAAAATCTAACCTACTCTATCACTTATTTATCCTATTGATTCAATTTAGACTCTTGAATCAATCTCATTTTCTACCTAACTACTGATTTTCCCAGATTAAACTGTTTGACAAATCATTATTCACTAACCTAATTAATAGGAAATTCACAATTGTTCCATCATGATTAAGATGTATGATTGGAACAAAAATCTATTTATTGTGCCATTTTAAGACAATTTTCACACAATTTTATTGGATTTTGACATAAAGGAAACTAATTGAATAGTAGTGGCATTTAAATTTGCAGCACTTTCAGTATTATTTATATATTTATTTTGTGAGGTTTATTCTCTTTTATTATTTTTTCAATTTTCTTTCTTTTTTGTATTTTTCTTAATATTCATTTTCTTTTTTACATACCCTCTTTTGATTTTCTTTTATATATAATTTTTTTCTGGAAATCATTTGCAATTTGAAAATTATTTACAATGTAAAATTACAAATATGAAATACTCCATCGCCTTCAGATCCTATAAAATATAAGACCCTAACAGTGGCTCTAGCTGGGGATGGCACTTCTCCATGTGAAGTGTCAAGAACATATGATCAGTAGCCTTGAGTATCCAATGTCTGTAATGTCTGCATCTGATTTTATTTTTTTAAGGTACTTATGGTAGCTTGTCAATTAGTCTTAGGGCCTCCTCTGTGGGCTTCAACTCCAATCATGAATTTACCCAATCAAATCAATATAGACTGTGATATTTACAATTATGTAAGAAAAATATTTATGCTAAGAAAAGTAGTGCTTCAACATCCTACCGTTGAAAAGACCACTAGGTAACTCTGATACATCTATGTCCTTAAGGAAGAATGCATTATTTCCCCTAAAATCATAAATAATGTATCACCCTTTCCGAAGATTATCAAAGTTACCATTTTTACCTTTATCTTTTTTCTTAGAATCCCACCTTACGACTTTGTCTCCAATGTTGAAGTCATTAGCTTTAGTCCTTTTGTCAAAAATATTTTTGACATTTTCTTGAATTACTTAAGTTTTGTTGTAGACCTCCTCGCTTGACTGCTGCAACTAAATGATTTGATTGATTATTATCTGTATTTCATTTGTCTCAACCTGTAATTCTTGTATTATCTTCATGACTGGTACTCCTAAAGATGACGGAAACAGAGCATCCATTCCATAGAACAATTGGTATTTTGACATACCAATTGACTTCTTTATAGTGAATCTGTCAGCCCAAAGTGCATTAACCAACTTATTGTGCCAATATTTCTTGTTATTCTCCAACAAAATTTTAATGATATTTACTAGACTCTTATTTGAGGATTCAACTAACCCATTACCCTGAGGGTAATAAGCTATTGAATGTTCCAAAGTAATTTGGTACTTATTACAAAATTCAATCATTTTCTTAGATTTAAAAGCTATTGCGTTATTAGTAATAAGTTTTCTAGGACAGCCAAATCTAGAAAGGATATTGGTCCCAAGAAAATTAATAATGACAGCATCAGTAGCAGATCTAGAAGGGGTGGCCTCTATCCATTTATTAAAGTAATCTAGGGCTATGAGAATCCACTTATGTTGGCCAGAGGAAGGAGAATGAATTTCAAAAATTAAATCCAATCCCCACTGTTGGAAAGGGCTTTCGATTGAAATAGGCTTTAATGGCAGGGGTAAAAGCTTTCTTTTTCCTTCAAAAATCTAACATTTATGGCATGAAGTTACTTTCCTATGAATGTCAGGGAAAAGGGCAGGCCAGTAAAAGCTAGCCCTGAGGATTTTGTTGGTAGTGGTTTTCCAGTAGATATGCCCACTACAATCACCTTCATGGAACTCTTACATGTTTTTTTCTGCATTATCCTTTAACAAGCACTTAATTAAAACACCACTAACATCTTTCCAATATAAATCATTTTCTATTATGTAAAATTAAAAATTTTTAATTTTATAAACTCTTGCCTTTTTTTTGTTAGACCAGTAGGAGCATTTAAATTGAATAAAATGTACAACAATTCTGCATACCAGGGTGAGTTCGGAAATGTTTCATTGATCTGTGGAGCCTCTTGTTCCTCTTGATCATCCAGTGCGGAAACAAAGTTGATGTCCAATTTCCAATGCATGGAAATTAGACTCTTCCATCAGTTTGGCCAGTCATTGTCCTTTGATCAACTTGGTGGGTTTGATTTCTAAGTTCTACTCAAGGATGAAAAAAATCCATTTTCCTCATTTTCCATCAGTTCCATTCTGTGTCAAAATATCCTTGACAACTAAATTAGGTACATATGCAATAATATGAGAATGTAAAATATATACTCTAAAATATTTTATTGCTTTAGCTAATACAAAGTCCTATTTTTCCATGATATTATATTTCAAAGATGCATCACTTAAAGCCTTACTAAAAAATGAAATAGGTTGTTCAAATCCTTCCTCATTTTTCTGCAACAAAACAACTGCAACAATGTGTTCAAAAGAAAAATAAAATATAATAAAATAATTGGTAAAATATGGACTAATCAACACTGGTGCCTTTGTCAATGTCTGTTTAACTAAATCAAAGGATTGTCTCGCTTCAATACTCCATCTAATTTTTGAATCCTTTTTAAGAAAAATTTTTATATTTTGAAGAAGTTCTGTAATATTAGGAATGAATCTCCTTAGGAAATTAATCTTGCCTGTTGGAACAGGGTCTCCTACAAAGCTGTGAATCTGGTCCATTTTGTATATATTTTTATTATATTTAGTCTAACGTAGAGGTTTTGGGGTGCATCAAAGCCCCCAATGCATTGCAAATGGGTCAAGGGTAGACCAAGAGTCCGCAAACCATGGTTTATGGACCATTGGATGCGTAGGCTGAAGTAGTATAAATAGTTGAACCTTTTTGAGTTGTAAGGAAGGAATGAATTGGAATTGATGCTACGTGAGAACTATTAGATCTGTAGGGTTGGTTGGGTAAGGACTCCCGTTGGCTGTGTGCACCG
Source organism: Pinus albicaulis (assembly GCA_034641835.2). Taxonomy (NCBI): domain Eukaryota; kingdom Viridiplantae; phylum Streptophyta; class Pinopsida; order Pinales; family Pinaceae; genus Pinus; species Pinus albicaulis. The sequence goes on along the minus strand of CM076573.1, from coordinate 753,487,035 downwards.
AGATCCTTCGTCCTACTATGTGCGGACCCTGTTGTTGTGTGCGCAGGTTGGGTTTTGGGTATTGTAAGTAGATTTGAAGGATTAATGAATGCGGAAGGTTGTTGGAATATCTAAATCTATTGGAAATTGCTGTTGATGTGAACCTGTGATATATGCTTATGCTGTAAATGATTCTGATTTATTGAATTGAGTTGTGAAATTCATTGTGTTATTTGTTTATACTGCGAACTGGATTTGTTTTTGTTATAATTTATGCCATAATACATGTGATAACTACGTTAATGTTCTATAAGTCTATGATTTGCTAGTTACTGTGATTATAATTGGTACTGCGCACGTGGATGCGAAGGATATCAGTAGATAATGGCTCTGTGATATAATATATGGTAATTATAAGGTTTGACGCAGCTCTGCTTGACTTACCTACCCTCTCCCAAGGTGCGGAAACTTGGTTCTAGCACCCTCCCATACCGCTTTGGGTGAGACTTTGGCTTGCGCAAGAAGGTCACTACCGAAAGGGCCAGTATTATAGGGGTTTGTTGGCAAACCTTAACCTCCGAACTCGGGTCAGGACCCCTCGAGCAAACAAATGGTTTCGTTGCTGGAACTGGGAGAATTTTGAGAGAGGGATCGGGTAATGCCAAGGCCGTATTGGAAACTTGAAAGAAAAGAAATTGATGAATGGTTTGAACAACAAGTTCAAGAATTCACAGTAAAAGAAAACCGCAGTAAGAGGTTGACCACAAAAGAGTGGAAGAATAAGTATATTTTCACGGATATCTACGAAATTTTATTTGTAATAATTGCGATCGAACTCTAGGAGTGGCTCACAATGTTGGTTGAATTTCAGAAGTGTTGGAAAGATGAGCGGGTCACACAGTGGACCCCAGAATTGGTCCAGCAGTTAGAGAAGACTGATAACACTATCACTCACATGGTGGATCACTGGGTGGACAGTGTGCTAGGAGGGTTCGTGATAGAATTTGTCATCGATCAATTCATATGCTACTATGAAGCAGAGCGAATATTCTTCAAGGGTTTCTGGGGTAAGTTTCCGAAGACCTTTCCATTGCTGATTAAGATATTATTGTGCGAAAAGAGTATTCTGTGTGGCCACACCGAGTGAATGACCTTTGATCTGGACGGGAGGAAGACGCGAAGTGGAAAATAATATCAGACCAACCAAGAAGGATATAGATCTGTCTACAGTTCGATAAGAGAAGCAGCTGCACAGAGTCCTCCAGCCACACCACTTTCAAACCAGCATAGGGGTAAGAATTCACCTACACCTGCGCCACCACCAGAAGAAGACATGGATCAGTTTTGGTTTCTCACAGGATCGGTATGGACTGCGCAGAACATAGCTAGTGATGCAATGAAGAGGGCACAACTGTCCCTTGCATTTGAAGGAAGAGCTTTGGACTGGTACATGGGATACATTTTCCAACATGTGAATGTGACCATTGAAGAAATTAGGAACGCCTTGAAACAATAGTTCAAGAAGCCTAAGTCCTACTCTCAAATAGTGGTTGATCTAAAGGATTTCAAGTAAGGGCCTTCTGAGTCTATGTGGGAGGCCGATCAGTGACTGAAGAAGGTGATCAGAGAAGGAGAATTTCAGTATGATGACAAACAGCACACAGAATGGTTCATTGCTATGCTACTGCCTCACATGCACGTACCTATGGGTCACCAAACTTTTGAATCACACGAAAAAGCCTTGGAAGTCACTATGAAGTTAGAAGCTATGCCTATAGATGATACCCAGCTGGGTGTCCAACATATATAAGGACAACTGGAGGCATTGCACATGGAGATACAGAGCTTGTGAAAGGATTGAGGAGCATAGGCTAGCCCTGAAAGATGGTGCATATGATGCAGGACGAATGGTCACAGCAAGGATAACTTCCCTTTGTTAGCAGAACATATGCAGGTCGAGGGACCTAGCTCGTTATGCCCTAGGGAAATTGCAAGATCAAGTGGGTCGGCACTATGGTGCGATGATTGTCGCATTGCGGGGTTGCACGACACAAACCACTACCCCCGCCTTGCTGCGTATGTCCCAGAAGTAAAGCAGCAATGGTGCAGGTCGGTAGGACATGATGAACAGAACTTCTAGACATATGATTTGATGATCGATTGAGGGAATCTCTATAGGGTATAGTCGGATCCATCCTTGCCAAGATCCCTCTCGAGCATAGGTGGCTCCCCAGCCAGGGGCATGGGAGGTAGAAGAGGTGGAAATGTAGGTCGAGGACGAGGGCAACTAATTTGTTATAACTATGGGGAAGTAAGACACTTTTCCAGGGAATGTATGAACCCTACAAGGCAGTCCTATCGGTATTGCAGACAGCTGGACCATGCGATTGAGGACTGTCCAATCTTGATAGCAAAGATGTAGGAGAAGCAACCAACACCTACGCATAATGTGCAGAGGGTTAAGGCTGAACTGCAAGACAAGGATCCAAGCGTGAATGTCATAACACGTAGTGGGATGGACACTGGGGGACCTGGGGAGAAGATTGAGACTGAACCTTTGATCTCCAGTTGCCTTACTGCGCAGGAAAGCCTTTCCCTCGCTAAAGACAACATCATATCCCTTGTCTTCTAACATTGCCACAGAGATCAGATTCTTTTTCAATCCTGGAACATGCATCACTTCCTTCAATACGAAGGGTTTACCAGAATCCATCTCAAAGGAAATGGTACCGATACCAGTTGCACTGTATCTACCATCATTGCCCATCTCGATTTGCACTCCAAGATCTTTCTCATCTAGATCAGTAAAAAAATCTCGATCTCCTGTCATGTGAAAAGATGCACCACTGTCAAGAAACCACACTGAACCCATCACACTTGAGACCAAGCATGTGATCAGCGAAAAATCCATCTAAAACTGTGAGGCTAAGGCCTCTCCAGCTGCAGATCCAATAGCTTGCTTATTTTTCTTCTTTTGTGGACAACTAGTGGCGTAATGTCTGTGTTGGTGACAGTGAAAGCACTTCACCTTGGACATGTCCTGCTTCTTGCCTTTCACACTGGATTGAGAAGCTTTCTTCCTCTTCCCCTTCTTTGCTTTGGCAGCCAAAGCACAATTTTCTTCATCTGAGTTCTTTTATGAAGATCCGTCCCTGGTACTTCGCCTTATCTCCTCTTGCACAAGATCCGAACAAAGTCGCTCCCATCCTGGAAATTTCTCCCAACCATTGATAGAGTCCTGATAGGAATGCCAACTCTTCGAAATCCCAAGGAGAGCCAAGCTCACCAATTCCTCATCATCAATAGTAACCCCCACACTTCCCAGCTCATCCTTGCATTGGATGAACTTCGCGAGGTACTTGGGCATACTGTCGCCTTTCTCCATTTTTATGTTTCTGAGTCTATCCTTGAGTGCCAACTTCCTCTGGTCGCTCTTGCTTTGGAATAAGTCTGTCAAATATTTCCACATCAAGAATGGAGAAGCCTTACCATGAAGGCTGGACACTATGTGATCCTTCACACCTTCCAACAGAATTCTTCGACACTTTGTTGTCTTCTTTTGCCATGCGTCAAGTACGACAGCATGACTAGAAGTAGGTTTTTGAATTTCTACATCTATGAACTCCTTCAACCCATTGTCATCCAGCACCGCCTCCATCCTGTCCTTCCATGCAATATAATTCGAGCCTCCCTCAAGGGAATACTCCAATCACAATCCATTGAAAGACATGTCAACTTCGATACCAAGAAAACGCTGCTACAAATTCGAATTCCACCAGCACAAAACTCAACCGCTTCAATGTTTTTCAATTGCTCCAATGATCAATATCGCTCTAATACCATGTATAAATTTGAATAACTGATATATTATTCACCGAGATTCTCCTGATCACACACTATTTTAGCTTCATGCACAATACATAATCTCTTCTACCATTGATCATTACATGCGGAAATAAAATCAATTACATGCGCATATTAAAACCATAAACATTCACACATATGAACACAGTATTTCATGGGAAATATTAAAGCTGAAAACCCCCAACTATATGTATATTATATGTCATAGAGATCATGTAAAAATCATTGTACAAATCTCCTCACAAGCTCTCAACACAACCTCCAATTGCTACACACTAATCAAGCTAGATCTAGCAAAACACATGCTCCAATATCTGCCACTTGATAGCTAGCCTCTATTGCGTAATAAATACTGTAGGATGGCTCATTAAATAACATAAACCACCTGGCTTGTACTGCGCAATCCTCATGGGCTTCAATAATCACTGGTAGTTGCAAATATGCAACAGTATAGTCACAACTAATAGTTAACCTGCTCTTTCACCTATCTTTGCACTGGTCTCCATTGAAACTGTCCATACACTGAAGTTAACTGATGTATTCTTTAGTTGATTAATGAGTTTATAATTAGTGAATTAATTAATAATTAATTCACACCACTCTTCACTAGTGTATTAATCAGTTAGACTAAATACAACTAGTTCAACTATGTTTAGATTAGTTAAACGGAACACAACTCCATTAACTCCTTAATCAACTCCACCAAACTCTCTCACATGAGTTATAATTGAATTATCCATGCAATAGCTCCACTTAAACCCTAGGAATAGAATAATTCCTTCTGTTAGCTCCTGTGCCACATCTGTGCACTTAACTGAAGTGATCCAAGAGAATAAGATAACGTTTATAGTCCAAATATTATTAAGAGCTAATAATATTCGACATATCTATTTTTAGACTGGAAATATAAAAATAGATTCCGCCCAATATGTCTAAAAATAGAAGTCCATCTATTTTTCCCGACTTGACCAACCATCCACAAATAGCATCCTGCAACTCATAGAACATGATCCATATGTATAAAAATAGACTTGCGCCAAAAATAGCCTGCGGGCCCACTTAGTGAAGGTGAATCTTTTCACTAAGCTCATCATCTTGTTGCAATCTCAACACTCCCTCTCAACAAGATAAGGATTATCTTCCACCCCTATCCTGCCTCTGTGGTATTCAAATTATCTCCTGGTGAGCGCCTTCATCAAGATATCAGCATCCTAATCCTCCGTGGGAATATATGAAAGTAACATGATCTTCTGCTGCACACAATCTCTGATATGATGATACCTATCTGTGAAGCCATGCTGCCTCAACTCATCCTCTTGTCTGTACCATAATCCATATCCCGATGTGCCTCTGAGATATCTCAATACATGCTTCCCCGCCTTCCAAAAGAGCTTGGTAGGCTTAACCATAGCTTGTGAAAGTTGGTTAACTGCATAGAATATGTCGAGTCATGTATTGACCAGATACATAAGCGACCCCACCAACTGTCGATAAACAGTGGCATCCACTACCTCCGCCGAAGTAGCATCCTCCTTCCTCCAACCACCAGGAAGAGGAGTATTAACAGGTTTGCAGCCATGCATGTTGAACTTCTCTAGTATCTCCCGGGCATACTTACCCTGAGAAACAAACAGTCCATCACTGCGCTGCCAAATTTCCAATCCCTGGAAATAATGAAGGAGGCCCAAGTCCTTCATCTCAAACTCTTTTGCAAGATCAGCCTTGCATGAGAGTATCAACTATTCATCACCGGTCAGTATCAAATCATCTACATAAAGTACAATGATCAACAACTTACCCTCCACCACTATCTGGTATAGGTTCGGATCCACCTCACTCTTGGAGAATCCAAGTCCGGTAAAGTAACTGTTGATCCATGTGTACCAAGCACGAGGTGCTTGTTTCAACCCATACAACACTCTTTTGAGCCTGCACACATGCGACTCACTGCTGAAGATCTCGAAACCTTCAGGCTGCTTTATGTACACCTCCTCCTCAATCACTCCGTTGAGGAATGCAGTTTTCACATCCATCTGATGAATGTTCCACCCCATCTATGTTGAGAGAGCTAGAATCGTCTGTATGGAAGAATACCTTGCGACAGGTGCAAAGGTCTCCTCATAATCGATCCCCTCAATCTGTGAAAAGCCTCGGGCAACAAATATTGCCTTGTGCTTCTCCACACTCCTGTTAGCTGCTTGCTTCACTTTGTAGATCCATCTCGAACCCACCACTGATTTCCCTTCCGGCCTTGGAATAATATCCCATGCACTGTTTCTGACAATCGAATCATACTCTTCCACCATGGCATCTACCCATGTGGGATCTTCCACAACTTCCTTCAAGAGGATGGCTCCGTCACAATACATTGACTCATGAGAGCCATGTATCCAGTGTACCGATCAGGTGACTGTCTCTGTCTGCGCTGTGATGTAGGTGCTCCTACAACACTCTCTGCATCTTGAGCCAGTCGCTCAGCTTTTGTAGTGCGCTTCCGCCCTCTGATGGTTGGCGCTACATGAGTGGCCTCTTCCACTCCATGAACCTCATCTTGTGGTTGATCCACATCCTGAGACTCATCCTTAGGAACTAATATCTCCTCATCTACATGCAAGTGTGGCTCCCTCTCAAGCGAACACTTCATGGATTTCTCCTCATGAAATTTGATATCCCGTCGCACAACAGTCTTACGACTGTCTGGAAAATACAAACGATAGTTGTGGGGTGTATAAATGTACCCCACAAATATCCCAACCTCTGCAGTCGGCTCCAACTTCTTCTTGGCATCCTTTGTCACATGAATTTAAACAGGTGAACCAAAAATCCTCAAATGGGAAATATCAGGCCTCTTACTTTAAAATTCCTCCTCGGGTGTACTCATGCCAAGTATCCTGTGAGGACAATGGTTCTACACATATACTGCAGTATTGCATGCCTCAGCCCACAAGTGTATGGGAAGGCCCTGATCATGCAACATTGCCTGTGTAGCACCCACAATCATTATGTTCTTCCGCTCCGCAACCCCATTTTGCTGTGGGTTATGAGGTGCTATGAGCTCTCTTCGAATTCATTCTGCACTGCAAAATTCCTTGAATTCACCAAAGATGAATTCACCACCATTGTCACTCCTAAGAACCTTCACCTGCTTCCCCGATTCTTTCTCAACCAGTGCCTTGAACTCACAGAAATTTGAGTATGTCTCACTCTTCTTCTGCATGAAGAAGATCCAACACTTCCGAGAAAAATAATCAACAAATATCACATAATACCTGTGCTTTGATGTCGAAGCTACTGAGAAAGGTCCACACACATCTGTGTGAATTCTCTCAAGGATCGTCGTGGCGCAACTATCCTTCTCGTGAAAGGTGGATTTCAAAAATTTTCCTAAGGTACACTGCTTGCACTGATCTTACTGCGCAAGAGTACCCTTAGGAAGCCCAGTAGAAATCTGCTGCAGTATCTTCAAAGCTCCATGGTGAAGGTGGCCCAATCTCTGGTGCCACAAATCGCCATCATCCCGGCTCACCACTCCTTCTGCCTTGCATGCCATTGATGCACAACCATCTACCTACAATTGATAAAGGTTCTTAACTCTAACCCCTATCCTCTAGGTCTCACCAGTAGCCTTACTGCACAGGAAAGCCTTTCCCTCGCTAAAGACAACATCATATCCCTTGTCTTCTAACATCACCACAGAGATCAGATTCTTCTTCAATCCTGGAACATGCACCACTTCCTTCAATACGAAGGGTTTATTAGAATCCCTCTCAAAGGAAATGGTACCGATACCGGTCGCACTATATCTACCATCATCGCCCATCTCGATGTGCACTCCAAGATCTTTCTCATCCAGATCAGTAAACAAATCTCAATCTCCTGTCATGTGAAAAGATGCACCACTGTCAAGAAACCACACTGAACCCATCACACTTGATACCAAGCATGCGATCATCGAAAAATCCAGCTCAAACTGTGAGGCTAAGGCCTCCCCAGCTGCAGATCTAGTAGCCTGCTTATTTTTCTTCTTCTGTGGACAACTAGTGGCATAATGTCTGTGTTGGTGACAGTGAAAGCACTTCACCTTGGACATGTCCTACTTCTTTCCTTTCGAACCGGATTGAGAAGCTTTCTTGTTCTTCCCCTTCTTTGCTTTGGTAGCCAAAATGAAATTTTCTTCATCTGAGTTCTTTGATGAAGATCCGTCCTTGGTACTTCGCCTTATCTCCTCTTGCACAAGATCCAACCAAAGTCGCTCCCATCCTGGCAATTTCTCTCGACCATTGACAGAGTCTTGATAGGAATGCCAACTCTTCGGAAGCCCAAGGAGAGCCAAGCTCACCAAGTCCTTGTCATCAATAGTAACCCCCACACTTCCCAGCTCATCCCTGCATTGGATGAACTTCGTGAGGTACTTGGGCATACTATCGCCTTTCTCCATTTTTATGTTTCTGAGTCTATCCTTGAGCGCCAACTTCCTCTGGTCGCTCTTGCTTTGGAATAATTCTGTCAAATATTTCCACATCAAGAATGGAGAAGCCTTACCATGAAGGCTGGACACTATGTGATCCTTCACACCTTCCAACATAAATCTTCGACACTTTGTTGTCTTCTTTTTCCATGCGTCAAGTACGGCAGCATCACTAGAAGTAGGTTTTGGAATTTCTGCATCTATGAACTCCTTCAACCCTTTGTCATCCAACACTGCCTCCATCCTGTCCTTCCATGCAATATAATTCGAGCTTCCCTCAAGGGCATACTCCAATCACAATCCGTTGAAAGACATCTCAACTTCGATACCAAGAAAACACTGCTACAAATTCGAATTCCACCAGCACAAAACTCAACCGCTTCAATGTTTTACAATTGCTCCAATGATCAATATCGCTCTGATACCATGTATAAATTTGAATAACTGATATATTATTCACCAAGATTATCCTGATCACACACTATTTTAGCTTCATGCACAATATAAAATCTCTTCTACCATTGATCATTACATGCGGAAATAAAATAAATTGCATGCACACATTAAAACCATAAACATTCACACATATGAACACAGTATTTCATGGGAAAGCTTAAAGCTTAAAACCCCCAACTATCTATATATTATATGTCACAGAGATCATGTAACAATCATTGTACAAAGCTCCTCACAAGCTCTTAGCACAACCTCCAGTTGCTACACACTAATCAAGCCAGATCTAGCAAAACACATGCTCCAATATCTGCCACTTGATAGCCAGCCTCTATTGCGCAATCAATGTTGTAGGATGGTTCATTAAATAACAGAAACCACTTGGATTATACTGCGCAATCCTCATGGGCTTCTCTAATCACTGGTAGTTGCAGATATGCAACAGTATAGTCACAACTGATAGTTAACTTGCTCTTTCACCTATCTTTGCACTGGTCTCCACTGAAACTGTCCATGCACTGAAGTTAAATGATGTATTCTTTAGTTGATTAATGAGTTTATAATTAGTGAATTAATTAATAATTAATTCACACCACTCTTCACTATTGTATTAATTAGTTATACTAAATACAACTAGTTCAACTATGTTTAGATTAGTTAAACTGAACACAACTCGATTAACTCCTCAATCAACTCCACCAAACTCTCTCACATGAGTTCTAACTGAATTCTCCATGCAATAGCTCCACTTAACCCCTAGGAATAGCGTAATTCCTTCTGTCAGCTCCTGTGCCACATCTGTGCACTTAACCGAAGTGCTCCAAGAGAATAAGATAATGTTTATAGTCCAAATATTATTAAGAGCTAATAATATTCGACATATCTATTTTTAGACTGGCAATCTAAAAATAGATTCCGCCCAGTATGTCTAAAAATAGAAGTCCATCTATTTTTCCCGACTTTACCAACCATCCACAAATAGCATCCTGCAACTCATAGAACATGATCCATATGTCTAAAAATAGACTTGCGCCAAAAATAGCCTGCGAGCCCACTTAGTGAAGGCGACTCTTTTCACTAAGCTCATCATCTTGTTGCAATCTCAACAGAAGATACAGACCCCTACCCTCTGCTCCTAGGCTTGGATTGGGCCATCAATATGGGAGGCATCATTAACTTGAAGAAGAGAAGCATGGTATTTGAAAATAAAGGTACAAGGGTGGTAGTACCATTAGATCCTGTGAAAGGTGAACGATATACAGAGCTGGTGCATGACGAAGAGGATGTAGATCATATTTATAAGTTAGAATATTTTCTTTGAAGTGGTGTTAGAATATTTCTTGATAGAGTTTTTATTATTCTTTTTGTTTGGAGCATATAATGTTTCTTACTCCTAATAGTGTACTCTCTATGGACTTCCATGATAAAGTTTTCAAAAACCTTCTTATAGTTATTTGATTCCTCATAATCAAGTTCAGTTTGAGATAATTGGAGCAACTCTTGTTCTTCCTGAGTAAGAAACACAATCTCATCATCATTGATACCCATTACATTTATTTGATTGTCTTCTACTTCTTCTACTTCCTCTCCATCATGATTAGCATAATTCTCCTAGAAAGGAGGTCTAATTTTTTGATCAGGACCCCGCTTCTCTCTTTGTTTTATTTGGGGAGGATTTCTCCTAGGACTTTGATTTTGATTTTGAGGTGTAGTTTGATTTCCCTAGGTGCTGCCCTCTCATTCAAATTAATCCTCTCCATCATTCTTTCTATTGTTCTAACTAAGGAATCAATTTTAGCATCAATAGAATAAGTATAGGGTTCCTCTTTTATGGTTACTCTCCTTTCATTCCTAAGTCTAGCTCTCTTTTTTAAAATATTTTCTTCTACACCTAATGCATACCTTTTCATTTATTCTAGTGTGGATGAATTTATTTCCCTAAGTTGGTAGGCCATGTCTCCCTTAAAACCATCTGGCAATTTAATTAAGGCTATGCCTTGTGGTGGTTTGATGTTAGCAGGAATTGTGTTGTATACATTTTTTTAATCTAGTGCAATAGTATTGAACACTTTCCCTTGGTCCTCTTCCAATGCTTTCATATTCAGATAAAATTTGAAGAGGGTTCTTCTTAATTTCCCACCTAGTAAGGAATTTTTGATGGAATCCGAGTAGATCATTAATACTAGAAGTAGTTAATGCTTTAAACCATTTTCTCACTTCTCTTATGAGACTTTGTGCAAAAAACCTAAGTTTTACACTCTCCTAATCTACCTTCTAAAGGTCAAAACTTCTATTCATCCTGTCTACATGTTGTTAGGTAGTGATAGGTCCAGTTCCATCAAATTGAGGGATTCTTGTTTGATAATCCCATGGCATGTTTTCCAAAGGAGCTTGAAGGATAAGGGAAGCATATATAGCTACCATTATAGGGATATGAGGATAAAAAATATGATGTGGTTGTTGGATGGAAGGTGGAGGCTACATAGAAGGTAAAGGTTGAGCTGAAAATTTAGGTTTTGGTGGAGATGAAGGTTGGATTGTAGTTGAGGATTGGGGAGAAGAAGGGGTTTGAGTTTCTCGGTGAGAAAGTACTGGAGTACTTGTGGAAACTACAAAAGGATTAGGGCTTGCTAATATGGGATGCATAGATTTTGTGAGGTGGATGATTCTGCATAAGAAGTCAGATCAAAAATTTCTAAAGATTGTTGGACATAAGCCTCATGAAAATAAATTTCTAGACCTGAGACTAAACCCTGCAATTTATCAGAGTATTGGAGGATTTGAAGGTCTATATCAGCAGGAGAAGACTAGGCTTTAGATGAATTTCTTCTTAATGTGGCTTGGTCTACTATGATTTTATCTGCCTAATTCGCTGACTATGTTCTAAATAGGCTTTGTTCAAAGGGAAAGTCAAACTCAATGTCTTGCAGAGTTACAAAGTCTTTTGGGAGTGAATCTTCTCTATGAGGGGAACTACTACTTCCTTGGCTTTCTCTATGCTCTTTCTTTTTCAATATTTTCTTAGGGTCATCTACAATTTTTGCAGGCTTTGGATTAGGATGAGCTCTACTATAGGCTCTTTGAGGAGCCATAGTTATGATTTAAATGCACACACATACACTTATTATTTACACTAATGAAAAGAAAACCAATCTATTTGAAGTATTCCTATCATATATTTTTTTAACCAGGGTTATGAATTCGAAAGAAATTACAATTTTATCAATTCTTCCCTAGTATGGTTTCCACTATGTTATTGTTCTGTAATTTAAAATATTGGTAGAATAGACATAGAGGAAAACATCAAAACCATTTTGGAAGCTGGGATCTAGCCCTTCCAGCTTTAGAGAGGGATCTCTCTTTAAGATTTAACTTTTTTTTTGAATAGGTATTAGGCTAGTTATGACTCTACTTGGTTTTTTGTTTGATTTTGATTGATTTGGTTGATTAAATATCTATATTCCCATTGGGAAATGGAGTCAAAACATAAAAATGGATGTTTGCATCAATTTTTAAAAGAGTTATAAAAGGGTAAGCTAGGTTTCATTCACTGGATTCTTTAAGATTTTAAATGAATAATGGATATGAAAGAAAAGTGAATGTCAGTTGAGCTAAAATGCAATTAAGTATTTTTCAATCTGACTTCAAGAGGAAAATATTTAAATTGTAAAAGCAGACGTTTCTGTTTTAAAATTAAGAATTCTGATAAATAGATAAAAGGAAACATAGTGGAAAACATAGAAACAGTAGAAACACTTCACCAGTAATTACACCACATGAATCCCGAAAGAAGTCTTTGTATTATTGATGCTCCAGCAAAAAATTGGATTTTACAATTTCACAGTAGGAAAAATATTTTCAGAAATCAACCTCTAATACTTCAAACAATAGAGTATTTATACTAAAATATTACAAAACTGATTACTTCAAAAAACTATGTATTATTAGCCTCATTCTAGCAATAAACTCTAACTTTGACAAAAAAGAGGCTCAATGTGGGTGATCTGGCATGTTGGCATTTCTTTCAAGGAATTAGTTGCTGAGTAGGCCTATTTGTGGGTTGTGCTGGCTATAATGATGGTTGATGCATTGTCCTATGTGTTGTTTACAGCTGACTGTTATTTGTTACTTTTTACTCCTAAAACTCAGTTAAATTATCCCATCGATCTCCATCTGGGATAGTTAACTTTATGACCTTCTTTTAGATTTCATCTACTTCAGTATAGCGAAAGTTGGTTTTACCACAAAAACGTGGTTTACCTCATGCTAGATGAAAATTCCATGAGCTAATTCTTCCAAAAATGCTTTCCCTGTCATAATGCATTTGGTATTTGAAAATTTAGCTGTGTCCCTAGAAATTTCATTCAACTTCTTTACATAATCCTCTCTGTTCATTAATTTTTCATTGAGTACAAACAAGGAAGGAAGACCTTTCTGAGTTAAAGGTTCTATCCTACTGAAAAATCTATTGACAACTATCTCTAAGTTGTGACATTTTTCTTCTAGTTGTACAATCAGGTTTCTCTTTGTAAGAACCTTCTTTACCTCCGAAATTGTTTCTATCATGTCCTCCACTCCTAAATCATCGAGATCATACTTTTTCTTGGAATTTAAGAACTTGATGATGTTGTTGGAAGTAGTTGGCATGTCTCCAGGGTCCTCTTTTGATAGTTTTGATTGCATCTTTAGCTTTCTCTATCAACTCCTTTTGCTCAAATATGATCTGGATGTAGGGCTAGATTTTATTGATGGATTCAATGATATCTGTCCAGATTATCTCTTTTACTTGACCCAAGGTATTTCTAATATATGACTCCCTCTAAGACTTCTGCAACCTTTCTATTAACTTTAGTGCTCTTTGAGCTTCAGTTGCATGTGATCTATCACTCTTGGACTTCTGATCCTACAAAAATTTCACTTGATCCTAAAGCTTCTATATTTCTTCTATCTAGATTGACAAATTCTGCAGTGCCTTGGTGAGTTTTTTTTCTCCATCTGATGTAACTCGCTGTAGAAGGTATGGCTATGGGAATAGATGTTAGGGGTACAACATCCAAAGAAACTAATGAAAGCTTGGTAGCTTGCTCTTTTCGTTTTATCATCTTATCCATCTATGATTCCATCTATCTCCACTGAGAATTCTAATCCATGATGAGATTCATCATGTCAGATTTATGAGACCCCGTCTCTTCAATTTCCTTGGTCAAGGGGTCCTCTGTAACTGGCATTTTTAGCTACTTCCTTAATGCTGCTATGTCAACATTTTTCTTCCTTATCACCTCTTTTGCAGCTTTGATGTTGGATCATATTCAACTCTAACCACTAATTATTCCAAATACATAATCCTTGAATCCTTGGCCATAGAAGAGATCTTCTCTATTTTAAGATGTGACTGGATATTGGCTAAGGAAACCTGTAACTTGGGCAAATTCATATCAGTGTTAGTGAGTGTATATGAAATCATTTCACTTGTTTTTTTATGCATCTCCATTTGATTAATGGGATGTATATCTTTGATATCAAATTCAAATGCAGTATTTTTATAATATGCTATTGTCTTGGGTTGTGCAATCTGTGCTTGGAGAAAAGCCATCTGTATTTTTCCATTCTCAGAGTCAAAGGATGACAACAATCTACTCTGAGAGCTGGAAGTCTGCTTCTAGAACTGATTATAAGTGTTGGTCTTGAAAAATTCATTATTCAATTTAATCTCTCTGAATGTATCAAATATGCTCTTCTCTTTCTCCCCTGTGACAACTGTGCTTTTCTGAATGGTTTCTGTTGATCCCGTGAAGCTGTCGAAGTGGTTGGAGAGAGTGTAGTCTGACCACAAAGTTGTGAGGAAGTAGGTGTTTTTTAGTGATGATTATGACTTCCTGCTCTGAATCTTTGCTTGGGTTTACCTTGGGATTGAGCTTAGTCCTATTCCTGTACATGATTTTGAATTATTTTCTTAAGTGTCAGACACTGAAGGTGACTCTTCTTCCCTCATCCTTTTTCCTGCTTTCTCCTATGGGACAAGAGTCTGTGATGTTGAAGTAAAAACCAATTGTTCCTCAGCCTCTTTTAGAGTGTTTTCAGTCCACTCTAGTTGGTTAATGTACCTCTCAATTCCTCGCCTAGGTGTATGGATATAAGGTGTAGATGTGTTCTCTACCCTTAGCTTGGAGATGATACCTAATGGATCATATGACCATGTAAAATTGAGGTTGAATTTCATTTCCTTTTTCAATTTGTCTACTTCCTCCCCTATTTTTTTGCTGTTACAAATGAAAGGTCATATTTGTGTTTTGATCCTGAATTGAGATTTTTTATTTGTAGACATAAAATGGACTTCTTCGGCATTAATAATTTTCCTAATGTGTTCTAGAGAAAATATCCTCATTGGGAGGAATTTTGGGAGCTTATATGGTGCAAGCTCACATCCATATATCCTCAATTCTGTGTAATTCTGGTAAAGATACCAGTCTCTTGTTTTGGTTTAGTCTGATAACTGCAAAGTTTTCCTGATGTCTTGACTAATTCTTGGCTCTAAATTGCTGCTTAGTAGGTTGAGTGTTGGATGTAAACAATTCAATGAAATATTTGTATAAATATTCTTTTTGTTCCTTCATCACCATTGTAGTCGATAAGATGAAAGGTTTTTGTTGGTCGGCTTAATTTTTGGATTAAACCTCTCAATATTAATTATCAATTCGAGAGTCGTAAACACGAGTTGTACTATGTATTGGCTTAGCTTAATGGTCAGAGTATAAATAGATCCCTTTGTAATGATAAACTAAACACTGGAATAAAACACACATTTGTTGGCAAATAAAAAATCTCGAAAAGGAAACCTATTGAACTAATTCTTATCAAGCAAACTCCATAATCCAATTAAACTATAATAAAATTCAAGACAATCCTCAATGTTACACCATTTTTTGGTCATCTAATCCATTGTTATTAGATGGACCCAAGTACACCATGTAATACCAATTTTACCCTAAGTAAAATTGCATTCACTATGAAAATAACTTATTAAACCACCTTTATTAAGTTGTTTATGGTCTAAACAGGAAACCCCATGAGGAAATATTAAATAAATCTACATTTGTTTGATTTTCCTCAAGGAATAATAAAGTAAACAACATTTTGATTAATATTCTTGGTTATATTTAACCCAAAACAAGGAAATGAATTAGATAAATCATTATTTATCTTATTATTTCCTAAAGAATAGTTATTTAAACCTTATTTAAATAATATTCTTTGTTAAATATGACTAAATCACCCATAAATAATTAAATAAATCATTATTTATTTGATTATTACTCAAACACATCCTTAAAATGATAAATAAATCATTTATTTATTTATTATTTACAAATAAAGGGATTTAACCCAAGTCACAATTCCTTTTCCCTCCAACAAATATAATAAAATATTCCATAAAAGTTGGATCTTGATTTGGTTACTAATATTTTAATTATGCACCAATATCTAGACTAACTCAATATTTTGTTATAAATAGAAGGGGTTTTCCATTCATTTATCACCTTTTGTTGCCTAAGATCACTCTGGATCTATACTTTTGGTCTGAATATTGATCCACCATCAGAGCCATATTTTGCTATCATTTTTGTATGGGTTTTCTACACCATCAAGAGAGAGGAATTTTAGATCTGAAGTGTTGAGGACTTACAAGAATCCATCCCATTGCGGAGGACTGGGAACACCCTCTTATGTTTTCCTCCCAGGTGCCCTTAATACAACATTCATTCAACATATTCTTGTCTTGTCTATTGGATGCATGGAGTAAATCTTGTTTTTTCTACTGTTTAATGTCTTCTAATGCATAGATCTAAATTTTTGCAGCATTTATCTTGATCACCTAACTGCAGATCTAAAGATATTGGCAGCCATCTTTGTTGTTAGGGCTGTTTTTTATGCACAGCTAAAGTGGTCGTTTTTCGTACGCTTGGAATTAAGATTCATACTAACAACTGGAAACTCCACACGAGTTTACGATTACGACCGCTGTTGTTTTTCTAATCCTTGCATATCCAGCCGCTTCAAACCTTAGGATTTCTCTTCAGCCCCTTGTTTTTGCTTTTCTTGATGTTTTTTTTAACCTATAAAATCCTAAAAAAATTCTAACTTCCACGTGTTTTTGGACCTATTGCGCAGGTGACAGACATCAGCCACAGCTGAGACGACACTTTTTTCTAAAAAATGCCGCTGAGAGTGCTGAAATTGTAGGCCACACTTTTTGGCCCAAAACCTGTGACCTGGACCTTTAGGACACACCTTTCAGCCCAAAAACTGCGACCTCTACTGAAAACAGGTCAGAAACTGCGACCTGGACTTTTTGCAGGGATTTTTCTGAAAGCTTTCTGGGTTTGTCTAAGCCTCTGTTTAGGGTTGTCTGACCTTCGTCTCTGCCCATTTTTGACCTGTACTTGTTCTTTTTTTCTCAACTAAGTGGGAACCTAGCCCCCTAATGCTTCAATACCCTCCACTTTTTGTGGAAGAGTTTTTTCTTTTGCAGGTTATCTGAAATTTCAGAGTCTTCAGTCATTTTTTCAGATCTGATACCTCACCTTTAGATCCTCTTCAGATCGGCTTGTTATCCATCCAAATCACCTCATTTAGATTTTTTTGGGTTCTCCTCTAGGGTTCACTTTGTTTCCCTCCAAGAGATAGCCTTTCACCACCTCATTTACAACAATTTTCCTCTAATTTGTTGTTGTTTTCTGCACCACGTTCCAGCAGATTTGTCCTTTAGATCCTTGTCCCTCCTGACCTTAGATCTATTGGCTATTTAAGTGTGTTTTGATTAATTTTTTACTCATCTATAGACTAGTTTTTGAGAGGCCCACCTCCTTGGGTTTATATTATTGCATCATTAGCTGTTTATTTTCTGTTTTTGTAGGCTTATATACTATCATTTGTAGGTTTATTTACAACTATACAGCACATTTTTTCTTTTTTCTCTACAAACGTCTAGGTTTAAAAATTAAAATTTACACACTTCACACACACACCCTAAGCGAAAAAGGGCTTGGTTAACACCGCCAAGCAAAGAATCTAAAACATTGAAATCAATTGATCCTGCACCTCTTTGCCCTTATTGCGACAAATTAATTAGTTGATCCTGCACCTCCCTGCCCTTGTCAGTCTCTTTTTCCTTTGTGCCATGTTTGTGTCATCATCCTTGCGCCACCAAGGCATTTATCCTAGAGACTTCTTAGCCTTCATACTCAGTTTCCGGCAGGAAGACTTACTTCTCCACGTAGGATTCAAGTTAGTCCTCCACCGAGTCCGCACTCTGACTCTTCTTCTAGTCCATTTGGTTCTCCTTCTTATTCTGTCATCGGTTCTCTCCCTGTCACCTTCACCATGTCTGGTGCAAAACCTAATGTTGGTGGTAACCCCAACCCTCATGCTGGGAATACCACTAGTGGGATTGCAATGGACACTACCCCAGCTACGCCCTTGCTCCCCTTCATGGCAGGCCTCAGCCTCCCCGATTTTTACCAGTTGATAAATGACCCTATACACCATGACACTAGTTGGAATGCTATGCTGATGAAGCTCCCTTTCGACATACCAAATTTTGAAGGCCTTGCTGGAGAAGATCCTTCAAATCATGTTCGATCCTTCCACATGTGGTGTTCATCTAACTCCATTACTGATGACTCTGTCTGTCTTCGGTTGTTCCAACGTATGCTTACAGGTGAAGCTTCTAAGTGGCATGTTGATCAGGCCCCTTCCTCTCATACCACCTTTGAAACTCTTGCCCGGGATTTTTTGTCTTACTTCCAACTTCCCCTTCGTTACGACACTAGTACCGAACTCTTGAATTATTTCCGTCAATCGTCTGCGACCGCCTTTCCGATCATTTTTGGGAATGGCAAAGAAGAAAGAGCCTATGTTGAGCTCCTACCTTCGAAGACCATGTCTACATGGACTGGTTCCTTAGATCTCTTTTTCCACCTATTGAAAATGAGGTCGCATCGCACTTTCCTCAAACTGAAGAAGCCGCTTTCCAAATCGTGTTAAAATATGACCTGATCTATGCTCAGTCGAGTTATGTTTATACCGTTCTACCTGATCTTCCAAGACTCGGTGGTGCCAATGCACCGGGGGCATCTCACACCGCCGATGGTATCATTGGAGCGCTCTCTAATTTGTATGCTCAACCTCCCATGGGCTATGGCTTTCCTAAGGGTGGGGCCAGCACCTCCTGCACTTTTCACCCTCTCGGTAGCACGTATCTATGATACGGCATGCCTCCTCTTTTTTCCCAACCTCATATTTACCACACTGTTACCCAACCTCCTTACTATCTATATCCATAGCCTGGTGCTCCAACTTTGCCAGCATTAGCACCTCCTCCTCCCTTGCCTTCTCAACCCCCGTAACAGTAGCCACTAACCCCTCAGGGGCAGGTGTATGCACAACAGAGCGTGACTAATCCTCCTCCCTCCAAAAATAAGAGGAAAGGAACTCAAAATCAGTCTGCCCCTATTAATACTAGACCTAATCACGGTAATTCTCCTAGCACTACGAACCAACAACAGTGCACTCAACCCAAGCAGGACAGGCTTATTCGCATGAACAAGCCCTGTTCTTATTGTGGTGTTTATGGTCATTACACGCATGATTTTCCTCTTTTGCCACAGATGCGGTAGCAGTGGGAGTCTCAAGCAACTTTGAGAGGACAGTAATCTGTCCCTTTCGTTCCTCCCAGTCCTACACCTAGTCAACCGGTTGTGCTTACCGATCCTTTCCATCAGCAAGGATTTGTGGCTACCCAACCACCTGAAGGTCAGTCGGCCAAAAAACCTCTTCCATCTGGTACCTATGATTACCAAATTCTCATGATGAAATCTGATCAACCTCCAACCGTAGACATCAATATTCAGACTCGGTCTCGTCAGTACAACAAGCCTCCCACTATGTCTATCCCCGAGCCGCCTCCTTTGGTCTCTCAGAGCCTCTTTCGACACCTAATGACCCCTTAAAGATCCCTCAGCCTAAGGCTGAGGTTCATACCAAGATCCCTTAGGGACCACTACACTAAAATGTTGCTTCTGGAAAAGATACCCATTCGTATAGCATAGTAGATGATCCGGCACAATATCTTGATGTCATTTCAACGTTGGAACTCCTCCACTCATGCCCTTAACAATGAAAAGATCTAATATCTACCATGGGTTCTGTAGATCCTTCTGATGATCAATTGATTATCTTTGATGTTGACTTGTCAGAGCATCATCCTCTCCTAGCTTCTGTCGCTTTCCAAATCCCATTCAAGATCCGAAACGCCAACATTTCCCAGTGCATTATTGATGAGGGGGCATCCACTTGTGTGATGTCCGCTTTGGTTTGGAAGAAAATAGGATCACTTTATTTGGCTTCTTCCACGATCACTCTTTGAGCGTGGGATGGCCACGCCTCCTAGCCCATTGGCTTATTCCATAATTTTCCTACTACTCTTGCAGGTAAGATTGTTTGCGTTGACGTATAAATCATAGTTTCCCCCTTAGATTACAACATTCTATTGGGTCGTAGCTACAATTATGCGATGCCAGGTATCCCTTCCGCAGTTCACCGCAAGATGTCTTCCCCTCATAACGGAAAGATAGTCACCATTGACTAGTTGACATATTACAAACCGAAGTCTCAGACCTCCCCTGAGTCCACTATCTCTTTGGTGGCTAGTAAGAAAATTGTCGATCCTTGGACCAATGTTTCACCTCGAGTCTACAAATATTCCTCATTGCTTGGTACATTCCCTGGTCTTCCTCCTCCTGTATCTGATCCTAACTCATCGAATTTTTGCATGATGCAATCGTCTCGAGCTGCTTTCAAGCGGCCCGCCTTGGCTAGTCAAAAGCCTCCTTGCCCTCCACAACCTTCTCCTAGCCCTTTGATTCAGCCTTCTAGACCTCCTCCTCTTAGCCCTTTAGCTGGTACTCATGAGCCTCCTTACCCTCATGGAACAGTTCCTCTAGGCCTCAACCATTTAGGAGCCATCCCGCCTGGCCATTACCCCTCTGGTCAAATATCGTTCCTAGCTCCCCCACCAGGAGTCTATATGGCACCTATCATGGCCACCCTCTCTCTTCCTAACTTGACCCTTCGGATTCCAGTCTGGTACCTTGATCCTCCAGCCGCTACCTTTCCAGGTCAACCTAAACCTTATCTTGCTTTGACCTCGGTTCAACCAGTCCCCATGACTTCTCTCGCTGCAACAGTGCCTCGACCACCTCAACAGGAACCACCTCCTGTTGCGACTGATTAGGGTAAAAAGGGAAAAGCTCGCAAAAGGGCCTCAAAGGACAAGGTTTCCCCGATTGACCCTATGCCTCCTCCACCTCCAAAGCCCTGTGATTTGTGTGATGTCATCAGTCATGCCACCCATACCTGTCTCGAGTTGCCCCACATCAAGCCCATGGTTAAAGTCGCATTCCCTGAGGCTACGATCCCTGAAAGCTCTACTTCTTCCTCGACTGCAGCCAAGAACCCCAAGACTATTCACACCAATCAACCTTGTTCTTTTTGTGATCTCCATGGACATTACTCTCATCATTTTCCCTGCCTTACACATTACCGTGCCTCTTTAGAGGTAGTTCGGGAGTACGAGATTGAACAGAACCAATCCACTTCTCCCGTACTTGCACAATATGTTGTAGGCAAGACTGAGGATTTACCCGCTCCTATTGACATTCCCCCTCCTAATGTTGAGATGAAGGAGAATGCGGCCACCATCCTCTACCTATCATCATCCATGAGACCCTTGGCGGAATCTCCCTCTGAATCTTCTCCTGTTGTTTTGCTTGACCTCCCTTCAGCGATCACCCTGGGCTCAACATCAGTAGATCCCTTATCTGCTTATTCTTACATCATCCCCCGTGATGATGTGCATGTGAACCTTTCTTCTCAAGATGATGAGTCAGGTAGCTTCTCTGCGTCATGTGGCTTCCTTTCCCCAAGTCATTCCACCTTCTTTTGTGATGATGATGTTAGCCATCTATAAAATTTGTCATATCAAATGGTGGCTAAATCATGTTTTAAGCCTTCAAGAAACAATTTTGTTTCCAAATTGTTAGTTCTTGAAGTCTTGTGAAGATATATTATCCTTTGATTAATCTTCACTGCTGTTTCCCTCTCAATTTTGAAAATCTGTTGTTTTCGCGAAGAAAAGACCGTTGCAAAAACTCCATTTTTCCCTCATTTTTCCCCTCCTTTCACTCAAATTAAACTCCATTTTTATCCCCTTTTACCTCATTAAATTCCTCTATTTTTCCTCATTTCCCTTCTTCCCTTCATAAAAACCCCTTTGATAAGGTTTAAAACTCCTTTTTTGCCTTCTCAGAAGCTTTTGAATCCTTTTAAAAATCATAAAAATGAGCCTTTTTTGTGCTAAGGCTTTAGCCCCTTTGGCTAAGCCCTAAAACGACTTCCCCACCATGTGACTTGGTGCTAGAACTAGGCACTAAGTCCCGAAGCACTAATCGCAATTGAAACTTTCGATGAGTGCATTTCTTTTTTTATTTAAAAATTCCCCGATGTGATTGGCTCCTTTTGTATATAAACCCCAATCCTTTGCTTCCTTTCTAAAAACCAAGAGCCCCGCAATCGGGTGCTAAACATATAAATAAACTCTCCCCAAAGCCAATTTTCCTTTGTATTTCATAAAAAATCCATTTTTTCTATGTTAAAGGAAAACCCGCTGGTTCACGGTCTAAACCATTCCAAACCATTGATTTAAACCAACAAACGGTCTTCAGGATCTCGCATCAGAGATTTCATTGGTCACGTTTTAATATTTTATTTCCCCCTCCCAATTGGAAACCTCCAGATGGATTCTCAGTCGTTGATCTCCCCGGCCAGACCCAGATCCGACGGCCCACATTGTTCTTCCCCAAAGCCCATCCTTCTGCCTTCGGCATTCTTAAATAAATCTCCTCCTCACATCGGAGATTTTCTATGCACCTTTCCTCTCTCCTCCACCGATCGCGATCTTCCGATTGCATCTGGGCCATCCATACTCAAAGATCCGATGGTTCAGATCAATCCTTGCACCCTTGGTTAATTCCATAAACCTCTCTTTGTAAAGTCCTTCGGCGAACCTCCACCATTGATATCTTCATATTAACAGCCCGCATTGATCCATTCTCTTCCCAGCCCCTGCCTCATATGTTATTTCATTAGCCCCAATATTTAATTTGGGTTGTCCATATTTAAGATTCAACAATCTAGATTCAACCTGATAGGCCCAACTCCTTTGGGTCCTACCCTTCCCAGATCAAATCTCCACCATTCATTCCTTGATCTGACGGTCCAGATCAAAACTGCTCAGACTCTGCCCCACATCTTATCACCCGAGCATTTATTCTCCATCACACTCTCTCCACAACCGTCTGATCTAAGTCCCCAGATCTAACGACCGACGCGTAGTTTCGTGTGATTTTTATCTTGAAGGTTAATCATCCAAAATTATGCAATATAGGTGGTTTTAAAAGGCCACATGTCAACCAGTAATGCATATCGCGTTCAAAAAGTTAAAACTGCCTATCTCCCTTTTTGTTGCATGAAACTGGCGGTTTCTTCAGCCGAAACCACCCTTCCCATTTACACTCCATTTTCCTGAAATTAATCTCCATTCATCGCCCTCCACCATCCTCCAAGGGACTTCATAAGCCATTCTCAGCCATTGATCTCTATGGCCAATCTCATCCAATAGCCTAGGTTATTTCCAAAACCCTAACTATTTTTTTAATGCATTTTTCCTTCCACCGAATATTTTCACCCTTTTTTTTTGTATATTATACCTCTCCGCTATAATATGGCCCCCTTCACATTATATTTTCCAAATCCATTTCGACCGTTGATCTCTATGGATCAACAACCCTAACTTAATCTCTCCACCGTTTAAGTCAACTGCCTTCCTTTTTAAACTCGACAAAGTAATCCTTACCGTTGGATGCTTTCATCCAACAGCTGCGATCTAACCTAAACCATCTGAAGCAATTAAACCTTATCCCGCAGGATTTTTTTAATTTTTCTTTGATTGTGCAGGTTTTAATAGTTTTTCAACTATTTTAAAAAGAAATTGAGGGCCAGGGATGACGATCCCCCAAGCCTTTATTCATCAGGAATATCATTCTACAGGTTTCGATATCATGTTTCATTCAGTGCCTCATGAGCACTGACGCCATTATAAATCCCCTATAACGCTTGCACATCAACAAGACATAGCAAAGCTAAATCAAACAAAGAGTATCAGTTGGACAGCATGAAATCAAAGAAGAAAAATGTTTGAATACTGTTAAACACAGTTTTGAAGGATTACGGTAATAAATTGACTATCTAAAGCCTAATCCACTCAAATGAAGACAGTTTGAAGGAAAAAAGACATAATTTAGGCCTAATTAAGCCTAACACACAGAGTTAAAGAAAATTAACATTGTTTAAAGAAAAGAAATCATATCTATCAGTCCGAGTAGCCTCCACTGCCACATGAGAGGCTAATTGAATCCTCTCAGCTACCAAAAGCAACCTGCAGCCTCAAAGCATTCAAAAGAGGCCAAGTTATTCCCACAGTAGGTGATATTTTTCCTGAAGACAGTTGAATGATTAATTAAATCAAATAAACTTATTACAAACTGTCAGCAGAGTTATTGTAAGGATAAGAAATAGCCTTAAAGTCAAATATTTTAATCCACTATGCCTCGAAATCAGAACAGAGTTATGACACAGAGATATAGATCAAATGTATTTCTGCTTTATGCCCTGCATGGTTTTCAAGGCAGATAATTGCATTAACTGTAGAATTGATGATACTTGAACCCTAGAAATATTTCCACCTCCTCATTTTCCTATAAAATATTATTGAGGAGCACATTGTAAAGGGTTGGTTGCAGAACTTTGAAATACACTTGTGCTCAAAATTTTCTACATGTAAATAGTGTCTAGAGGCTCTTGAAGTTCTGTTTGTGATCAAATAAGTTAGGCTGAGAAGAGAAGATGATTGCTGAACTGAAACATTGGACTTGAAGAATGTAACTGGATTGACATTAATATACAAGCTGATTCTTGGGATCCTGGTCTATATCACTGGTGAAGTGCTTCTTTCTGTGTTATTGTTTTCCTTTCATGTATGCCATTTTGTCCACTTATTCTCTGATAAATAATAGCAAGCATTAAGTTAGGATTTACTTTTTACTGTACCCTTCTCTGACTGATAAGATTTATCTCAATGTTTTCCTCCAAATTGTGTGTTTAAGAATGACTTAAGTGTAAACATTATCAAGGAATGTTGGTTTGTCCCTGTCTTGATGTGCGAAGCTTGAAAGGAAGTTATTTAATGTTATTTTCATTATGTACTGAGTAGAGTTAGACTAGGAAAGTTTATGGTTTGCCCTATCTTCTAGTTCTTTCTTCAAAGGTAATTCTGAAAGTTTCCCTAAGAGTATGCTGAAATCAGTTTAGATTTAAAAGTATCTTATCTGATCTTAGGCTGCACTTTGTTTTTCTTATATGTTTTCATCCCTTCTGAAAGTAATTATGTGGATTATTGGATTGTTTGTCTGATAAGTTAGCTTCAATACGAGCTTGTCCAAAGAAGTATATGGTTAGCCCTGTCCTTTGGTTAGTTTTAAATAGTTACTTAAAAGTCTTTTCTTGTTTGGAAAGACTGATAAATCCTAGTTGAAATTATTGTCTTTTTCCACCCCTTCAACACTTTTATTGTTCCATTCCACCATTTTATCTAAAATATCTTGTGATATAGATGAATTTCCCCTTGGACCACTCTTGAAATTGTTGCACAATTAAACCATTTTATGACTCCATAGCCCAATGGACTAAAAACTAGCGTCATATCTATCCTATCAGACAAATCTTGTTCTGTGTGCTTATACCTTCACCCCTTTGGAACTCTTTCATTTTAGGACTTTCCACTCAATTAAAAATCATGCTCAACCATCCAAAACCAAACAAAAGCCCTTTTTATTAATAACTAGCCTAATAGAACACATAAAAACCTTAAATATAAATCAATATTTGCACTTATAGAGAGATCCCTCTCTGGATTTAGGAGGGTTAGATCCTAGAATCCCAAAGTGGTTCAAGTGTTCTCCCTGCAGCTTTGGTCTCACCAATATGCTGAAATTACAGGGAGCTAACATTTCTGGTGACTCCGCTGGGGATTTTCTGAGCAAAATTCATCCTACATACTTTTGGAACCTTAGGAAACCTCTTGATTTAATGACACTTGTTCTGTTAGCCAGTTGATCCACCAGACATAACATTTCTGGTAACTCGCTGGGGATTTTCTGAGTTAGTGAGATTCTAAGTACACCTTAACACTCCATAAAGCCCTTGATTCAAGAACATTTTTCAGTGAGTACAAGTAGCCCTCTTAAAGCACTACCAAGAAAATGGTAACCATGATAAAACTTGTTTGAATCAGTGACAAACTAAGGAAACCTTAGGATTCTCATAAGAAGCTTATCAAACCTTGAAGGATCAGCTAGCTTAGCCATAAGAGTAGACTGTCTTTGTCCCATCACCGTAGCTAAGTGTTGAAACATATTTAGGACACTCTTAGAACCCATACGACTGAAAAAATTTAGAAAACCCAAAAATATTTCAGATTGGTATTCAAATAAACATGGTGGTGGACCATAAAACCTTTTACCTCCAAAAGAGCTAAAAATTTCCACCTGGTGACTCCACAATCCTAAAAAGACCTTAATACTCCACTAGGAAGATCCATTATCATTGTAACAACATGTAAACTCAGTTAGAGGACTTTAGGATTAAAGTTTTCCTTTTTAAAAGATCAGTTAGCCTCTTAAAGATTGTCATATTTGGTTGAAATTTTCTTGTTTACTTGGGTCTGAAAATCACAGCATAGTGGCTCCTAGAAAGATTTATACTAGAGCCTATCCTGACCCAAACCCTCCTGAGATATTTGATAGCCCTAAAATAATCCTTAGGAAGTCTCCTGAGGTTAAATATTCAACTTTTTTCAGATCACCCCTTAGAGCTAATTCTGTCCCTGAAAACCTTGCATCTCTACAACAATCACAAGTTGACTTAAGAAATCCATTTAGAACTCGGTCACTTGATGATTTAGATCAATTAGATTCAGAGTCTTCACTTTCATCCCTAGATAGAAGTGAACATCCTGGTCGTAGAGAAACTACACCACCAGATTTACATTTCCTACATAATTTTGGTTTCTCTCATCCTAGATTAGCTCAACAATCTATTCCTGGTCCATCCACATCTTTTCTTCATACATCCACTGTCCAAAACACTCCACTCCAGCCCACTTTCCCTCTTGTTAATCCACCTCTTGTAAATCCACCTATACCCCCTATCATGGCAACATGGTATGCTGCCTTAGTCCTTCCTTTACCATTAGTCAATCTTCCACATGACTATCAGTCCAAGATACCATGGTATGATGCCAGTAATGCTACTACTACTTCACAACATGTGGATAAGATGAATGAATACTTTGACATAAATGAGATTGATGATGAAACTGTCAAACTTAGATTATTTTCTCAGAGTTTAGGGGGAGAAGTAAGAAAATGGTTTAAAGGCTTAACCCCTCATAGTATAAATGATCTCCAAGCCTTCCATCAGTTATTCTTAAACAAATGGGAAGTGAAGAAGAACCCTCTCCAAATACTTTTGAACTACAAGAATCTCCACAGAAACACTGGGGAAAGTGTACAAGCCTATTGCACTAGGTTTAACAATGTTTATAATGCCCTTCCCCCAGACTTAAAACCTCCACAAGGCTCATCTTTAAACAAGTTTCCTGAAGGATTTGATCTTGAGATGGCTTATCAGCTGAGAGAGAGATATCCTTTAATCCTTGAAGATATGCAAAAAGGAGCTCTTGCTGTGGAAGTTAACTTAATGGAGAAAAGAGCAAGAATGAAGAATGAGAAGAAAGTTTCCTTTAGAGAGGAATCCACACCTTCCACATCTAGCTAAAAGATGGAGAGAATGATGGAGAAGATGATGAAAAAGATGAACATACTTGAGAGTGCACAAGCTAGTCAAAACCAAACAGCTCCTCAAAACATAAATCAAAACCAAAATCAGAATTTTAGGAGAAACCAGCCTCAAAACAGACCAAGGGAGGATGATCAACAGATCACTTCTCCTTTTCATCAAAACTACGTCAGTGAGGTTGAAGAAACAATAGAACAAACAGAGGAAGATGACATCAACATGTTGGGAGTAGATAATGATGACTTTGAAGTTCACTACAATAGAAAACAAGGTCTATATATGCCCTATGATGATAAAAGAGCTGAAGATGAATATTACTATTAGGAAATGGAAAATGTCATCATAGAAACCACAAAGGAATATGACTTTAGGAGTAAAAGCAATAAGGAAACTCCCAAAACTAAAACCTTCGAAATTTCTACAAAAAAAAACACTGTAAGTAAACCCAAAGCTACAAAATAGAAATACAAAATAGTGGCTGCAAATTCTGATAAAAACAAAGATAAAGGCACTCAAAGCAAGGAAAAACAGAGTGCAGACCTTAGTAGCGTTAGCACCTTAGCTAGTGCTCCTGTTAAAACAATTCTAACCAATGTAAATAGAGGAAATCAAAAAACTGATTTTGCTGATAGAGTGGCAGTTAATAAAGCTTAAACAAGTACTTCAAATAATTAGATGCCTTTTAGTTTGGAGCATTAAATTGCCAGAATCAAGATATTTGTTCCTCTTACTGAATTAGCTACCTAAAATGTATATAGATCCCAAATTTTGAAGGCTTTTAACATAGAAGAGAATAATGACACCGTCAATCTTAATGATGACCAACCAGAGCTCATATTTGGTCCTAAGATTGAGGGTAGATATCAAGAAGGACCAGGTCCTCCTTTTTATGTTAGTTTAAATATTCATGACAAAATTTTGCACAATGCTATGAATGATTTAGGGGCCTTTCACAATTTAATGCCTAAAGATATAATGGAGAGCCTAGGCCTTGAAATCACCAGACCTTACAAAGATCTTTACTCCTTTGACTCAAGCATAGTGAAATTTTTAGGTTTATTCAAAGACCACTGTGTAAACTTAGCACAAATTCCAGCCAAATGTTTAGTAATGGATATTGTTGTGGTTGATGTACCCCCAAAATATGGTATGCTTTTATCAAGATCTTGGGGAGCTAAGTTAAAAGGAACTATGCAATTGGATATGACCTATGCGACCATCCCTATTTCCAATCAGACTAGAAGACTTTACAGGGAGTCTCATATTCAATACATGGTTACTAGCCAAGAGAGACCGCAAAAATCTCATCTTTATTCTGTAAACACAGGCATTGACTAATTTATCCTTTTCGATGCTGAAACATTCAGTGATCAAGTGACCTTAACTGAATTAATGGAAGATAGAGAGGAAAATGAAGACAAGACGGAAGTGTCAAAACAATTTGCTAAATCTGGAAACCACAGCAAACAAAACATAGGCCTAGAGATACAAATCATTCATCCATTGCTTTTGAACCTTGAGAGTCAAGAAATCAGTCCTAAACACAATGAAAAACATGAGGAAATAAAACAAAGTCAACATAGAGCTGATCTTCAAGAACAATCCGAAATCACGCTAGTTGAAGAGGATAGTAACCAAACTGATGAAACCAAAACTAGTCCTCTTTGGAGTATGCACTTTGATGGATCTTGTACTAAGAGTGATGCAGGTGTGGGAATGTGGCTTCACAATGCAATGAAAAATCATATTGAAGGGCACTCCTACAAATTATACTTTCAGTGCACCAATAACATAGCCAAGTATGAAGCCCTTCTTTTAGGCCTGCATTTATTGAAGAAATTAGGGGCCAAAAGAATAAAGGTGCATGGTGATTTTGAATTAATAATTAGGCAAGTGAATGGGGAGTATAATGGGAAATATCCCAGACTTAGAGCCTATCAAAATGATGTCATGGATTTATTGAAAAAATTCGAGGAATTTAAACTACTTTTTGTCCCAAGGAATGAAAATATTCAAGCTAACAGTTTGGCTTTTGCTGCTAGAACGTGCCTTACTCCTTATGAAACCAAACAATGTAAAAATCAAATTAAATTTAGTCCAGCTGTCCCTAATAATGAAAAATATTGGTAAGTGTTTGATGGAGACAAACAAATAGAAGACTTCCTGCAGTTCAGAAATGAATTTGAACTACCAAGTTCGGATTCAGACTATGAAACAGATTTTCCTAGTGAAGAAAATCTACTTGAAAAAGAAGAAGAGTCTCCAGAGTTGGATGATGTAAATCTGTTGTCTAAAAAACTTGAAAACATAACAGAAATTGTTGCAGAGTCAGAAAAAGAAGACTTAGAAACTCTGTAGTCTAACAATCAAGGTTTTCCAAAAGGTCTAGTCCCTTTAGAAGAGTTGTTTGATTTCAACAATGTGGCAAAAAAGCCAAAGCTAGAGCCTGTGGAAACTGAAGTTGAAGAGTGTAATATAGGCAGTGAACTAAAACCAAAGATAATCAAACTGTCTAAAACTTTACCAGCTCACATTAAACTCAAATACATAGAGTTGTCTAAAGAATTTTCTGATGTTTTTGCATGGAGTTATGAAGATATGAAATCCTATGACATTGAAATAATTTAGCACAAGATTCCTCTCAAGGAAAACGAAAATCCATTTAAACAAAAAATGCGCAAAATAAACCCTGTTCAGTTACCTTTGGTTGAGAATGAAATCAAGAAAATGTATTAAGCTGGTATTATTGTCCCTAATAGATATTTAGAGTGGGTGTATAATCTGGTGTCATTTAGGAAGAAAATAGGAGAGATAAGGCTTTGTATAGACTTTAGAGACTTAAACAAAGCTTCATTGAAAGACAACTACCCTTTACCCAAGATGGACCATATTTTACAAAGGGTAGTTGGTTCTAAAAGAATTTCTTTGCTAGATGGCTACTCAGGATACAATCAGATTTTAGTACATCCTGATGATCAACTAAATACAACCTTTACTACACCTTGGGGCACTTTCATGTATGTGAAAATGCCCTTTGGTTTAATGAATGCTGGTGCTACTTTTCAAAGAGCCATGGACATTGCATTCTTGGAATAATTAGGCTACTTCATCATTATTTACCTTGATGATGTCATTGTTTTTTCCAAAATAGATGAAGAGCACTTAGAACACTTGAGAAAAGTATTCGAGAAATGCAGAAAGTTTGGGATATCTTTAAATCCAAAGAAAACACTATTTGGTCTCCAAGAAGGTAAACTTCTTGAGCACATCATATCAGAAGAGGGAACAAAGATAGATCCAAAGAGGATTGAGGATATATTGCAAATCACTCATCCTAGAAACATCAAGGAACTTCAATATTTCATTGGAAAGATTAATTTCTTGAGAAGGTTCATACCCAAATTGGCTGAACTCCTTAGAAATATAACAAACATGCTCAAAAATGGAGAAGGGGTTAAGTGGACCTTAGAAGCAAAGAAGTCCTTTGAATTGGTCAAACAAGCATTAACCAAGACACCAGTTCTAATAAGTCTTGATTTTTCAAAAGATTTTTCAAAAGATTTTTACATTTTTTCATTTGCATCAGAACATACAATAGTTGATGTCCTATTGCAGAAAAATACATAAGGACAAGAGCAGCCAATTGCATTCTTTAGCAAGGCATTGAGAGATGCTCCTCTGAAGTACAACATTATGGAAAAGTAAGATTTTTCTTTGGTCAAAGCTTTAAAAGACTTCGGAGTATACATTTTTCACTCCCACATCATTGCCTTTATCCCAAATTCAGTTGTGAAAGACATTATAACACATGACCTAGATGGCAAGAGAGGTAAGTGGATAGCTGTGATACTTGAATATGATTTAGAGATCAAGCCCACTAAACTCATTAAAGGCCAAGGTCTAGCTATATTAATGGCTGAATCAAATTTTGAAGTTCTTGATATAAATATGATAAATTCTTTAGATGAACAAGAGGAATTGTCAACTCCCATTGTTGAAGACCATTTTATGAATTCCTCTTGGTATGTTGATATTATATATGTTTTGTTTAATTTGAATACACCTCCCGGTTTATCAAAAACAAAGGCAAGGTTTTTAAAGTTAAAAGTTGTAAACTACTGCACTATAGATAAATGTCTTTATTGGAAAAATTAAAGTGGGATATTGCTTAAATGTTTGCCTGAGAATGATGCAGAGAAGTTTAAGCACGAGTTCCATGAAGGCGAATGTGGAGGCCATCTCTACTGGAAGACTACAGCCAAAAAAATCCTTAGAGCTGGTTATTATTGGCCCACCCTCTTTCTAGATGTACACAAGATGATAATTGCCTGTCATAAATGCCAAATTTTTGAAGGCAAAAGAAAATTTCTTCCCTTACCTTTGCATCCAATCACTGTTGAAGCTCCTTTTCAACAGTGGGGACTTGACTTCATAGGAGAAATCCATCCACCATCATCTTCCCAACATAGATGGATTCTCACTGCAACAGACTACTTTACCAAATGGATAGAAGCCATCCCTTCTAGGCAAGCCAATGACTCTGTCATCATAAAATTTATTGAGACTCATATCCTCTCTAGATTTGGATGTCTTAGGAAGATCATCACTGATAATGCAACTACATTTGGATCCAAGAAGATGATTGAATTATGTCACAAATATCAGATTACATTGGGCCATTCTACTACTTATTACCCTCAATGTAATGGGCTAGCATAATCCTCAAACAAAAGTTTGGTAAACATAATCAAGAAGTTGCTGGAGGACAAAAAGAAGTCTTGGCACACAAAGCTAGTTCATGCACTATGGGCTGACAGATTAACACTTAAGAAATCTAGTGGGATGTCACCCTATTAGCTTGTGTATGGTACAGATGCAATTTTTCCAACCAGCCTTGGTGTGCCAGTTATGAAGCTAATCCAAGAAGTGCAGTCTGAAGACAATGACATGATCAGAAGGATTAATCAGACTGTACATCTTCAGCAAACCAGATAGGAGGTCTACAACAGAGAATTACAAAAGAAAGAGAAAATCAAGAAGATTTTTGACAGAAGAACAAAGGCTAGTAATTTCAACATTGGGGACAAAGTATTAAAGTGGGACTCAAGGAGAGAAGACAAGGGAAAGCATGGGAAATTTGATAACTTATGGCTTGGCCCTTATCTCATTCATTCTACTGCTGGTAACAATGCTTATATTTTGCAGGAATTGAATGGAGCTGAACTGTTTGGGGGTCTCGTCAATGACAGGATGCTCAAACATTATTTCTCTTGATCCTATCATGTTTGGAAGCCTTTTTATCTTTTTCCTCATTACAAATATTTCATCCATCATTACATTCAAAGTTAGAAAAATAAAAAATACAAAAACAATGAAAAGAGAAAAGAGGGCAGATTGTAAAAACAATAAAGGTACAGCCCCATACCAAAAAAGAGAAACAAAAATCTAAAAGTGTGTAAGCTCAAATGCCACTCCTAAAAAACACACTCCTAGTTAGTCATACAGCCTAATCAGGACTAATTAGTTTTTAAATTTATTGCTGATAGGTTAGTGAAATCAGATTGGCCCAACAGCTTAATCTTGGCTTATCATTTAGGTAGATTAGGATAGAAAATTAAAGGTTCAAACAAGCTCAAAATCCAAACCTCAGTGTTTAAAAGAAGAATGACTCTAAACTATTTAAATCTTGAGTCAAAAGACAGAAGTGAATTGATTCTAATAAGATCAAAATATGAACCAGATAACAAAGAAAAACAGCTCAAACAAACTCAAAAATAGAGCTGAAGAAAAGAGAAGGATGTGCTTAAAACTTTCAGATCTTAAGCCTTCAACATTTTGATTTAATTTTCTGCAAATGATTATCTATGAGTAGCTTGTTTTTATGCCATAGATCAGAAACAAGTTAGACTGTTCAATCCTGACTTGCATGCTTTTAAATTTCTGTTTTAGAAGTTAGAGAATAAAAATCTGTTAGACTATTTAATCCTAACAGATAAAAGATTAGGTAGAGAAGCTTATGAACTCAACTATTTAATCCGAGTTCATGGAGAAATAGGAAGTAGACTTAGAATAGTTTTTTTCTTTCAAAGGAATAAATTTTTTGTAAAAGAGTTTTCCAATCCAAGTGCACTCTAAAAGAAGAAAAAATGTTAGATCAGTAGGATTGGGTAGGTAGAAAGCTTGGTTTGATAGTATTCCATTGTCTTTCATGGCTACTAACATTTTCAGAGCAAAAGAAGATCATCCAAGTGAAGAAAGTTGTAGCCCAATGGATGAGGCATTTATCATCCCCCCAGAGAATACAAGTTTGAAGTTCTTGATTCCTTCAAGAAGGCACCATCCCCATGTGGAGCCACTGCTAGCCACCTATAAATTTTTTCATATCAAATGGTGGCTAAATCATGTTTTAAGCCTTCAAGAAACAATTTTATTTCCAAATTGTTAGTTCTTGAAGTCTTGTGAAGATATCTTATCCTTTGATTAATCTTCACTGCTGTTTCCCTCTCAATTTTGAAAATCTGTTTTTTTCCTGAAGAAAAGACTGCTGCAAAAACTCCATTTTCCCTCATTTTTCCCCTCCTTTCACCCAAAATTAACCTCCTTTTTTATCCCATTTTACCTCACAAAATTCCTCTATTTTTCCTCATTTCCCTTCTTCCCTTCATAAAAACCCCTTTGATAAGGTTTAAAACTCCTTTTTTGCCTTATCGGAAGCTTTTGAATCCTTTGAAAAACCTTGAAAAATCATAAAAATGAGCCTTTTTTGTGCTAAGGCTTTAGCCCCTTTCGCTAAGCCGTAAAACCACTTCCCCACCATGTGACTTGGCGCTGGAATTAGGCACTCATTCCCAAAGTGCTAATCGCAATCGGAACTTTCGACAAGCACATTTCTTTTGTTATTTAAACATGCCCCGATGCGATTGGCTCCTTTTGTATATAAACCTCAATCCTTTGCTTCCTTTCTAAAAACCAAGAGCCCCACAATTGGGCACTAAAAATATAAATAAACCCTCCCCGAAGCCAATTTTCTTTTATATTCCATAAAAAATCCATTTTTTCTATGTTAAAGGAAAACCTGCAGGTTCACGGTCTAAACCATTCCCAACCGTTGATTTAAACCAATCAAACGATCTTTGGGATCTCACATCATAGATTTCATTAGTCACGTTTTAATATTTTATTGCCCCCTTCCAATTGGAAACCTCTTGATGGATTCTCAACCGTTGATCTCTCCCGCCAGACTCAGATCCGATGGCCCACATTGTTCTTCCCCAAAGCCCATCCTTCCACCTTCAACATTCTTAAATAAATCTCCGTCGTCGATCTGATCCTCAGATCGACAGCCCTCATTCAATCGCATCAGAGATTTTTGTGCACCTTTCCTCTCTCCTCCGCCGATCGCGATCTTCCGATTGCATCTGGGCCGTCCATACTCAAAGATCCGATGGTCCAGATCAATCCTCGCACCCTTGGTTAATTTCATAAACCTCGCTTTGTAAAGTACTTCGGAAAACCTCCACCATTGATCTCTGCAGATCAACGGCCCGCATTGATCCATTCTCTGCCCAACCCCTACCTCATATGTTATTTCATTAGCCCCAGGATTGAATCTGGGTCATCCATATTTAAGATCTAATGGTCTAGATTCAACCTGTAGGCCCAACTCCTTTGGGTCCTACCCCTCCCAGATCAAATCTCTGCTGTTCATTCCTTGATCAGACGGTCCAGATCAAAACTGCTCAGACTCTGCCCCACATCTTATCACCCGAGCATCTATTCTCCATCGCACTCTCTCCACGACTGTCTGATCTAAGTCCCCAGATCTGACGGCCGATGCGTTGTTTCGCGTGATTTTTAGCCCGAAGGTTAATCATCCAAAATTACGCAATATAGGCGGTTTTAAAAGGCCACGTGTCGGCTAGTAACGTATATCGCGTTCAAAAAGTTAAAACCACCTATCTCCCTTTTTGTTGCGCGAAACCGACAGTTTCTTCAGCCGAAACCACCCTTCCCATTTACACTCCATTTTCCCGAAATTAATCTCCTTCGTTGATCTCTGTAGATCAACAATCCCGGTTTAATCTCGCCTTTGGTTCATCGCCCTCCACCATCCTTGAAGGGACTTCATAATCCATTCTCAGCCGTTGATCTCTGTGACCGATCTCATTCGACGGCCCAGGTTATTTCTCAAACCCCAAATTTCGTTTTAACGCATTTTTCCTTCCGCCGAAGATTTTCACCCTTTTTCTTTGTATTTATACCTCTCCACTATAATATGGCCCCCTTCACATTATATTTTCCAAATCCATTTCAACTGTTGATCTCTGCGGATCAACGACCCTAACTTAATCTCCCCACTATTTAAGTCAACCGCCTTCCTTTTTAAACTCGAAAAAGTAATCCTCGCCGTTGGATGCTTTCATCCAATGGCTGCGATCTAAGCTAAACCATCTGAAGCAGTTAAACCTTATCCCGC
The DNA here is from genome assembly GCA_034641835.2 of Pinus albicaulis. Taxonomy (NCBI): domain Eukaryota; kingdom Viridiplantae; phylum Streptophyta; class Pinopsida; order Pinales; family Pinaceae; genus Pinus; species Pinus albicaulis. The sequence goes on along the minus strand of CM076573.1, from coordinate 753,450,763 downwards.
AGGAGTTTTCTAATTTTTCTTTGATTTTTCAGGTTTTAATAGTTTTTCAACTGTTTTAAAAAGAAATTGAAGGCTGGGGATGATGATCCCCCAGGCCTTTATTCATCAGGAATATCATTCTACGGGGTTTGATATCATGTTTCATTCAGTGTCTCATGAGCACTGATGCCATTATAAAGCCCCTATAATGCCTGCACATCAACAAGACACAACAAAGCTAAATCAAACAAAGAGTATCAGTTGGACAGCATGAAATCAAAGCAGAAAAATGTTTGAAGATTGTTAAACACGGTTTTGAAGGATTACGGCAATAAATCGACTATCTAAAGCCTAATCCGCTCAATTGAAGACAGTTTGAAGGATAGAAGACATAATTTAGGCCTAATTAAGCCTAACACACAAAATTAAAGCAAATTAACAGTGTTTAAAGAAAATAAATCATATCTATCAGTCCGAGTAGCCTCCACTGCCACATCAGAGGCTAATTGAATCCTCTCAGCTACCAAAAGCCACCTGCAGCCTCAAAGCATTCAAAAGAGGCCGAGTTATTAACATGTCGGTGATATTTTTCCCGAAGACAGCTGAATGGTTAATTAAATCAAATAAACTTATTACAAACTGTCAGTAGAATTATTTTAAGGATAATAAATAGCCTTAAAGTAAAATATTTTAATCCACTAAGCCTCGAAAGCAGAACAGAGTTATGACACAGAGATATAGATGGAATTTATTCCTGCTTTATGCCTTGCATGGTTTTCAAGGCAGAGAATTGCATTAACTGTAGAATTGATGATACTTGAACCCTAGAAATATTTCCACCTCCTCATTTTCCTATAAAATCTTATTGAGGAGCACATTGTAAAGGGTTGGTTGCAGAACTTTGAAATATACTTGTGCTCGAAATTTTCTACATGTAAATAGTGTCCAGAGGCTCTTGAAGTTCTATTTGTGTTCAAATAAGTTAGGATAAGAAGAGAAGATGATTTTTGAACTGAAACATTGGACTTGAAGAATGTAACTAGATTGACATCAATATACAAGCTGATTCTTGGGATCCTGGTCTATATCACTGGTGAAGTGCTTCTTTCTGTGTTATTGTTTTCCTTTCATGTATGCCATTTTTTCCACTTATTCTCTAATAAAGAATAGCAAGCATTAAGTTAGGATTTACTTTTTACAGTACCCTTCTCTGACTAATAAGATTTATCTCAATGTTTTCCTCCAAATTGTGTGTTTAAGAATGACTTAAGTTAAGTGTAAACATTATCAAGGAATGTTGGTTTGTCCCTATCTTGATGTGTGAAGCTTGAAAGGAAGTTCTTGAATGTTATTTTCATTATGTACTCAGTAGAGTTAGACTAGGAAAGTTTATGTTTTGCCTTGTCTTCTAGTTCTTTCTTCAAAGGTAATTCCAAAAGTTTCCCTAAGAGTATGCTGAAAGCATTTTAGATTTAAAAGTATCTTATCTGATCTTAGGCTGCACATTGTTTTTCTTATCTATTTTCATCCCTTTTGAAAGTAATTATGTGGATTACTGGATTGTTTTTCTAATAAGTTAGCTTCAATACGAGCTTGTCCAATGAAGTCTATCGTTAGCCCTGTCCTTTGGTCAGTTTTAAATAGTTACTTAAAAGGATTTTCTTGTTTGGAAAGACTGATAAATCCTAGTTGAAATTATTGTCTTTTTCCACCCCTTCAACACTTTTATTTCTCCATTACATCATTTTATATAAAATATCTTGTGATGTAGATGACTTGCCCGTTGGACCACTCTTGAAATTTTTGCACAATTAAACCCTTCTATGACTCCATAGCCTAATGGACTAAAAACCAGCGTCATATCTATCCTATCATCCAAATCTTGTTCTGTTTGCTTATACCTTCACCCCTTTGGAACTATTTCATTTTAGGACTTTCCACTCAACTAAAAATCATGCTCAACCATTCAAAACCAAACAAAAACCCTTGTTATTAATAACTAGCCTAATATCACACCTAAAAACCTTAAAGATAAATCAATCTTTGCACTTATAGAGAGATCCCTCTCTAGATTCAGGAGGGCTAGATCCTAGAAACCCAAAGTGGTTCAAGTTTTCTCCCTACAGCTTCGGTATCACCAATCTGCTGAAATTACATGGAGCTAACAGACGACATCATGGAAGCCAAGTCCACCCCTGACTTCATCTTTCCCACCCATAAATGGGATGCCATCATCTGTACCTATGGTGACTTACGTGGCCTGAGCACAAGCTACACCTCTGGTAGCTCCCACACTCCACCTCACCTTCGACATGTGAGTAGTAGATATCCTACCCAGATCACTCCCTCTCGCAGAGTGCGTTTGATTTCTACTTTGCACTCAAGTTGCCAACATTGTTCATCATTCTCCCATTTATTGTCTTACGACACCTTTTAGATAGACCCCCTATCCAAACCTTATATCGGTTTTGTCGATGGTGCAAGTTGCTACTCCCGGAATCTAGCCTCGGCAGGTTGGGCCATTTTTACCCCCTTGCATTCACTTGTTCTCTCGAATGGTGTATGCATTGGTACTGCTACCATTAATCAGGCCGAATATGATGTAGTGCGGGGTTTATTAGCCGATTCCCTTTCACATCGCATCCTCCACCTTCATGTTCGTTTAGATTCCCTGCTTCTTGTCATGCAATTGAATGGTGTTTATCGTGTGCATAATCCTATCCTTTTTAGAAGATATTTACGATTGAAGCTTTTGATGCGTGAATTTGAAATCATTACTTTCAGTCATGTACCTAGAGCACAAAATCACTATGTAGATAGCTTTGCAAACCATATTCCAGATTGGAATTTAGCACACGCATTTAACACAAGACGATAACATTAAAATATCAAAACGATACATATCCATAATATGTGTTGTAAAAAATATTTTTGAGTCCATTTACTCGGATACATATGACATGCCCATAGCATGTTACAAAAACTCAAAACTAGGGGCACCACCTGCCCCTACACACTAATCACTATCTAGAGGATCCCGAGCTAATGGCTCTGCTCTCATAGCTCGTAGATCACGCATACTCTGTCCGGCCATCGCCATGCGCCGCATGACCCCTCACCATTCATAGGGTAGACCAATACATGGCTCTATGTATTGGTCATATAAGTCCTACCAACCGTGCTCTGAAACACCAGTTATAAGCCTCTCACATCTATGACAGATGTCCTCTAGGAGGGCTGCTGCATCCTCATTTTTTTGCGCCCTCGCTCCACTAGGTCCTGCGGTGCCTGATACTACAGGTCATCCCATATATCCAACCGGTTTTATCGGTGTTGTATTTGCATACCAAAAGTGAAAGAATCAGTATCACATACAATATTCTAGCCCTTTACATGCAAATAAAATATCAGCAATTTGTCACTTACCATCAGGTCCCCATATTCGATCAGGCGGCAGTGGCAGATCTAGGTCCCTGCAATAACTCATCCCACTATAAGGATAGTCATCTATATACAGTGGCATATGATCCAAATGATCAAAGAACTTGGGTCGAAACACCCATCCCACCGCCCCACCTCCTTTGCACAGTAGTCACCCCCACCGGCACATCCTAGGCTCTCTTGGGCCCCCATCTTGGAGCTATATGCAAGGTCGAAGGGTCAGAATATTCTCAAAGAAGAACGAGCACAAAACTGTACCATATGCACAGTCATGGTTCACTTGCCGCTTACATAGTGAAAACTGTCGTTTCAATGACGATAGCATCATCTGGGCCCACCCATAGTAGGTCCCACTGAAAACAGTCTCCACAAGCATCATCTATCCTCTAGTGATGTGATGGAGTGCCTAGTTTCCCAGGATCCACAGTATCGCTGCAGCCACAGCATGGGTCTCTAACCTCTCCAAATCCCCGATGGGTATCCGAGTCCCCTTGACTTGGAGACCTAGTTGAAAATGGTGCTCTAGAAACTCTATGATGTTCCACCCTTGTGGTAATACTGGCTGAGTATTCCCTACCATCCCAAGTGGTGGGAGACCAGTCAGGAAATATATATCCTAGACTGTCAACTAGATCCAGTGCCCCTACACTATAAAGACCTCTTGGTTTGGGTTCCAATATTTTACAATCTGGGCCAAGAATGGCTCTCCAACTCTCATCAAAGGGTTCTCCACAAACTTCAGAACCCCAAACCTGGCCAGTGCACTATGGACACCTTGATCCTCCCAGATCTCTGACTGTAATTTGCCTAGGTCTCTCTCTCTCTCTCTCCAGTTGATCCATAATTTTTCCATATCTGCACAAAACCATAATATTTGTCAATATACAGATAGGAAAGATTGTATCTCATCATAAAAACCCAGTACTCAGCTAAAAAACAACACAGAAAAACCCTCCCTAACAGGTCTCACTTTTTGGGCCCAAACCTGGGACAGGTCACAGTTTTTTTCTCAAAACCTGCTACCTAGGTCGCACTTTTTGCCCCAAAAAGTGCGACCCAACCGTGAAGAGGAGCAGGGGCCTGTTCCTGAGCCCTGGGGACCTAATCTAAACTTTCAATCCACTAAAAAGAAAGAGTAGGGTTAGGCCTCTTACCTACAACTAATGGATCTCAATTCCAATAGTTGGTTTGTCTGCTGTGATCGCCGCAAGATTGAGGACCTTCTCTCCTCTCTACATTCACCATAGCTCCACATGCAAATGAGTGAATTTGAAAGGAAAATGCCTCATTAAAAGAGAAACTCCTACTTTTTCTTTCGCATGTTGCGATCCAACCGTAGCTCCGTTTACCAAACCGTTTGCACCGTTGGAAAGCTCTCATCGAGCCCTCAAATGGGTATCTGTTAGTTTTTAGTGATTTGATACTTCACTAGGACACATTGTTTTCCAATAAGCGTCACTTCACCCCTCCTCAAAATCAAATTTCTTCACTTGCAACACTCGTACTAGGGGCACCACTTTTCCTTCATACTTGTCCACGCTCGTGTCGACTTTCATCATGAGTTACCATATTGTACTCATGCTTTTATGGTCCCCATTGGACCTTTTCTGTGTGGAAGTACCATCGATTCATCCCTGCTTAGAGCATCGAGTTGAGTCATCATTGCATTCATGGAGCCTATCCCGAGTCCCTTTACATCCCGCTATAGTCCTCCATCCTTCATTGCTTGATCCCTCTCTCGTGTCACACATTATGGCCTTCAGTCCCACTGTCCCCTATCCCTCATGATGTTGTGTCAATCGCTACCAAGCCATCCATGCCCTTTATGCTCTAACAAGGGAATTCTTTCGTTCGCTACTTAGTACCCTCTATTTCATCATCATCATTGGTGTCAGTCTGTCAATCACTCTACTATTTTTTGTCATGCCTTAGTTGAGGATCCCTTATTGCCTCACCTATGGCGGACATCCTTCTATCGCATCAGCGCATTCATTCCAAAAGACAGGTCTAGAGGGCGATGTACCTTGGTTCCAGCTTCCACTCTTGTTCAGTGCCCCAGATCAGGAAAAGGGACTCCTTGTTTCCCTTTGACTTGATTGTTTCTCAGCTCCAGCTCCTTTCAGCATGATCAAGATCTGTATACTTGATGGTTCAGTGATGCAGCAGCTGATATCGGTGATTCCCAGGTGTGTGTGAGATGTCCCAACCCTCATGAGGGGGTGGCCCTACAGGTAGCCCCCCACATACCTGGATGACTTCTTCACTTAAGCCTTCGATCCAACTCCATAGATTTGATGATGTCGGCCTCAGCCGCTTGCAGCACCTTCTTGATTACATATGTCAGTCAAATTTTCAGAGCTCTTTCTTGTTTACAGGGGCATCTAGGTTGTATTTGTATCTCATGTACTCAGATATTATTGTACAAGTCTTGGCTATTATCCTAAGCACAATATTTATGTGGGATTCATTATCATGTTATTTATCTAGCTCATGTTTATGCTAGCATATACTATATTGTTCAGTCCTGTGGTTTTCCGGACGCCTCATTGTTTGTACTTTGCCTCGGCGGGTATAGGTATGCCTCCCCTGCCGCCTATAGCATAGGTACTCACTCATCAAAGAGACTTGCCACACCTATAAGTCTCGCCTCCTTAGGTTCTAGTTCTTTCAACACTTTGGTCTACCTTATACTTCTCTCTCTTTGACTTCCCCTTCGACCTCTAGTGATTGAGTTCTTATAACGTACTTGGATCATACGATTAGCTTCTAACACTCACATGCTGGGGGGAAATCTGTTACACCATTTTTTGGTCATCCAACCCATTTTTATTAGATGGACCCAAGTACACCATGTAAGACCAATTTTACCCTAAGTAAAATTGCATTCACTATGAAAAATAACTTAGTAAACCACCTTTATTAAGTTGTTTATGGTCTAAACAGGAAACCCCATGAGGAAATATTAAATAAATCTACATTTGTTTGATTTTCCTTAAGGAATAATTAATTAAATAGTGGTTTGATTAATATTCTGTAATATTCTAAATTAGCCCAAGCTAATGAGAATATTATATTTTTCCTTGTTTTGTTTTGCAATTCATGTTGATGAATAAAATGTAAAGGAGGACATGTAAAACTCCTGAAAATAACAAAATAATAAATGCCCAATGTGAACATGGCTAAATCTAGGCCATTTTATAAAACACACTTGAGTGTGAAAGAGGTTGATCACTTGACCAAGTCAACCATGACCATATCTACAGCGCAGTCTAGATGCATTGAACCTCCTTGAGGAACAACACAGTTCTAGAAGGAGATTCTACATGTGAAAGGGGCTAAACTAATGAAGTGGCTTAGGGTTTGACAAGAATCCAATCTTATAAAAGGAAGAGGAGAGTAGCATGAAAGGGTTGCTGAAGATTTCATTTTCTAAAGGCATTGTCTGTTTAGACACTCCTCTTTGGGTTTTCCTGTTTAGGATTCCCACCTCCTTCCTTGAGCAGCTCTTGGAGGAGCCTTGTTTTTCTTGTCCACTATCAGGCTTGGGCCAAGCTTCACCTTACACCTACAGTGCTGATCTTGTTGAGGGTTGGGTTTTCCTTGTGAGTTGCAGCAAGTGGAAATACTAGATCTGCTCAGATCTAGATGAGACAAGTGCCTCTTCTCAGTGAGTGTGTATTTTAACCTCCTGGGAGAGTGCATTGGCTGATTGAGCTTTAGATCCAGGCTTTGGCATAAGGCCAAATCATTCTCAGGGCCTACAACATATTTTCTCTCCCTGGACTACGTTATTTGTAAGGTAGCAATTGCAGGGTGTTTTTTCTGTATATTGGAGGAGAGATCTTTGGTGTTAGGATCTACCCTCTCACTGTGGTGATCCATGGATTGGCCAACCAATCCATGTTTGCTTCAAATATGATCTACTATTATATTATATGATTCAGTAATTTCTGAATATTTCTGCAGATCTGCAACTCTAGATCTCATATCTACTCTTTGTGCTTCATGATTTGCACAAAACCCCAAGGGGAATGTATAGATGAGCTGTTCTTGTACATAGATCTGTATTAGATCTATATTTTTATGTACAAATATGCTCTAGATATGAGATATAATATACTGCTACTTCAGCTCCAATAAAATAACATTGTTGAGTTTATGCATACTTTTCCTATGGCTGTAGCCCCTCATTTCTAAGGATTTTTCCTGTATAGCCTTATTCCTTCTCTTATACAAAGTATGGGTTGTAATGTAAATATGATTTTCTGATACATATCTGATATTTGAACCTCCATATCAGCCTATATATTTTCTTCAAGTGGAACTGCGTTATTTTCTGAAGCAGTCCTTTGCATATAGCTGCAGCCCCTCTCTTTGGGTGTTTTTCAACTAGACTAGGTTGTGGGAGATCTGTTTAACCCACCTAGTTTGATTTATTTTTTCTCTCACTTTGGATTTATATCTTAGATAAGCTAATCTAAGGGATCCAAGAGATACAAACTCATTTCAATGCACTGAATTCTCAGGAATACGTTATTTCAGCAGGCTTGTTGTGCAATCCATATTTTGGGATATTACAGTGCTATCAAAGAAAATTTCTTGGCTCAGCCTGTGAGATTCAAGAATTATGGAGTCTTCTCATGGGGAAGAGTAGATCTGAAGGATAGATAAAAAAAAACCTTTATTTTCTAGAGAAAATAGGTCCTCAAAACTTCTCTTTCCAAATCTATAGGGTGGAAGCAAGGGCATCAAAGAAATGAGGAGGGAGAAACCTGAAAATCCCTCGGAAAGAACTATACAAGAGGAAGGTTATAAGCTCTCATATTATGGATATGAGCACTCAGCCATATCATAAGATCTACCACATTCTATCAGCAATTTCTTCATGAAGAGGAAGAAAGGAGATGTGCCAAAGAGAGATACGCTTGGTGATTATTTGCAGGAGTATGAAGCTCAATCTAAAGAGTTCAAAGATCATTTGAAATTCCAAGGGTTCTGCAAGATCAAGGAGGATAGAAGCACAAAGGGGAAGCATCATGGTGTGGGTAGATTATTTCTATCTACTTTTGATGGATCACCTAAATGTCCAGTTAGGGTTTGGGTGGAGGAGCTAGACAACTTTGTGCAACCACATCAAGTTTCAAAAATTGAAGCCATAAAAGTAGCAGTGCTGCATTTTGAAGGTAAATCATATGCTTGGTGGTTGTTTGAATATTTTTCCTTAAGAAATGAAAATACACCTACGTATGCAAATTTTATTGAAAGGTTAGTAGAGAGGTTTGATGAAGCTTCATGTATAACATCTTCTATTGAAACTATCAAACCATATCAAACAAATCTTTTGCATGAGTTGGAAGGGTCTATAAATCCAAATCCATTTATGAAAACCATGTAAGAGGGTGTAAGCTTGTGTGATACATTTCCAAGGGCAATATCTCCATTTGATGAAGGGATTTCTTCTCAAGAGGAAGGCATGAAGATTCCTCCTTCAATAGAAGATCGAGATCAAAGGTCTCTTATTGATGATGGGGCAACTTCAACTATTTAAGAGGAGGAAGGAAAGGCAAGAGATGATAATGCAGTCATAATAAGAGCACCTCAAGCACCTCTTGATTGGAGAAAAACCAAAGTTTTCTCTCAACTATGGGCAACATTTTCATACTTGGCTAAGGAAGCAGCCTTGGGAGAAGCCATCACGGCGCATGGAATCTCTCATGAATTAAGAAAAGAAGTAAGAAATTTTCTTAAATGGAAATTTCTATCTCCCACTCAGTTATCTACGCTGAGAAAGGAGAAATCAGAAGTCTATGATGGCATGGACATGATTTCATATGGAAACTCCATATCTTTGCGGTAGCCAATGATATTTTTATTCATAAAATAGATTTATGAACATGACAAGAGGATGTCAATACTCTTGCATGCATGGGCTACATTGAGGAAGTTTTGGAAGACAAGGACTTTTCGAGGGGAGGTTGACTTCCATCTACTTCAATCTTGTCTTGAGCAAGATTAGCTGCAAAGGAGGCAACAAAATGGAGTTGGTAGTACTCCAACATGTGGCTTTGACATCAAGCATGTCAAGGAGGAGAGCGATGCTATGGCAGGGGCTGCATTGCAGATTTCTACAGCACTGCCATTGTTGGGGAGCCTAGATCCAAATTGGGATTCCCAACTTTTGATGGAACACTCCAAGGACCTTTTCACATGTAAGGTTATTGATGGGAAAATGATAGATGGGAGGTATAAAGTAGTTGAGGGAGTCATTTATTCCCATAATCAGATATATTTGGCTAGATAATCCAAGCTTAAGAAGAAACTACTTAATGCAGCCTATGAGATCCTGCTTTCAAAACCCACTGGTTTCATTAAAGCATATCATACTATCTTAGATGGATTCATGTGGGAGAACTTCAAAGAGGATGTGCACTCTCATAGGAGGAAGTGCATGGATCATTTGCTTGTTGAGGAGGAACATAGCTCTTGGGAAGAGTTATCATTACCACCTCCTTATTCACTGAGTGTGAGAGGAGCTCATCCATGAGCTACCTTGTTGATTTGAAACAAGTGTATGATAAAAATTGTATTGTTGAACCTCATGATGTATTTATTATATACTTGCATTTTCTTAACACTCATGTGCAGGTCTTGGCGACAAGAGGGGGCACTTTTTCTGATGGGCTCCATGAGCCACTTTGGGCCATGAACAGTGGTGATGTTGGCCATTCCTTGGGTGATCTTGGAGAGATGATGTACTCTTCATGGTGTGATTCCTTAACACCAACCATCATACACCTTTTACAAGCATGAAATAAGGATGGGGCAGCGAACAAGTGTTGGGGAGAACACTTGTCATATCATATTCTATGGAAGTTAGGAGTAAAACTGCGCTAGTTTCACATGAGGGACCATTTTCCTTCTCCTTGATTGCATATGGCAGCTAGCATGACCTTACTTATGATCCCACATGCTGAAGAAGTTCTTATCTTTGTTGGGGGCATGGTTGAAGGAGAGACACATATGTTAGATGTGTCCTTGGGGAAAGAAATTTCCTACATTTTTTGCACTACATGCTCTAAGGGGAGCATGTGAAGCTATATGGCCACTATAGTAAATGTTGATTAGCGGTTGTCATTGATGTCAACCCAAGTAGCACTAGGGGCTAAACCAATATTTAATGGGAATTTTGACCTACCAAATTAATATATTCTGGGTCAATAATTCTTTTGATGGTTTCTACTTGTCGAGATGTTTCCGTTGATATATGGCACGCCATGTAATTCTTCACGGTTTGAGAGATATTCATGTTTGAATTTTGTACCCCAGTTAGTGGGCTACAACCCCATGGGGTTGGGGCATGGGTCATTGAAAAGTAATAATTAATATTTTTTAAGCTTCTAAAATTCCTCCCACGTTCACTTGTTTAAGCCCCTCTCAACTTAAGCATTCATATATATTGTGATCTTCATTTCCTCCTTAGGCAAGGGATTCGGCCATCTAAAACAGGTCATCATGGAATTTTAACTCTACCATTTTTTCTACGAAGGCTCAGAAGCTGAAATATTTATGAGACGAAGCCGAAATCCTGAGGAAGCTGGAGTAAAAATTTTAGATCAAGGAGCGTAATATTTTTGGAGATATGATATGTGTAATTCAGGGTTTCTGCAGGCTCCTGAAATTCATCTCAAAGAAGTGACCTTGGTAAAATCATCATAACTCTCTCTGTGTATCATATTGGAATTTTGTAAAAAGTGGCAGATAGTGCACAGTCTGTATTTTTATCTCTATCAATTTCAGAGGCAAATAAAGAAACAGTGGCACGTGGCATGCTGTACAAGTGAGCTCTGCTGAAACAGTCCATAATTAGGACAGTGTGAGAAATTTGGTATAACTCTCTCTTGAAGAATCCAAATTGGGTCAAACCTGTGGCATTGGAAATACGACTTAGAGGACTACTACAGGACTGAAAATCAGATATTGAAGATCTGAAATAACAGAGATACACCAGATTCAATATCAAGCTCCTAGAAGGAAAAAAAAGCTAGATCATGTGTTGTCAAGGGTTGCAAAGGACCAAAATTTCTATGGCAGAAAAGCAAAGCAAGGTGTAGTAGAGGGTAGCATGACAAGAGAAGCATCCACGGTGCATAACAGCAGCAAGAAGTTCACCATATGAATTCTTCAAGTGGGAAACACTGCATACAATCATTGTAAAGGTATCATTGTACCTAGTCATTGTAAATACATTATTGTACAAATTGTACTAGTATCTATTTGCCAAGGGTTGAAGAGGTAGTGTTGGGAGGTCTAGGATCATAATTAGGTGTTTGTGTCAAAATTGGGGTTATGGTCTAGTATATCTTCTTCTTCTACATCATTCTATATCATTGTAAAGTGGACCATTTTCCTTGGTACGAGATTCCATTCATTTTTTATTCTTCTATAGGGTGGTAGGGTGGTGCTAGGGTGAGTTGTAGCTCATTGGGTGTTGGGGCATCCATTCAGTTGACTACTGAAGAATCTCAGGCGTTGGGGCGTCCATCTAGTGGGAGCTGGAGAAGAATTCTTTTCTAGATTCTAGGAAGTTGGAGCTTTATTTTCAATTGGAGTTGAAAAGAATTATTAGAAAAGCATTAGGTGGTTTTTGTCCCGGAGTGGGTTTCCACTTTAAAAACTGTGTGCATTTGTGGTCCTCTTGTTTTCTACTATCATTGTACAAACAATGATAATAATTGAAGATTAACTAATGCTCTAATTGAAAGAAATATTGATTCACCCCCCCCCCCCCCCTCCTCAGTATTTCCAACAGTAAATCACTTGTCTCTTTATGATGTGGGCCATATGATTGATTGGAGTACTTGGAGCATGCCTCTCATGAGTATTTGGGAGGAGATTTCATATGGATTACCACGCTAGGAGGTAATTCATTTCATTTGGATGATAGCATGGAGGTGGGCGACCTTCATTGATTATGGAATTCCCAATGATTTTCATCACTTCTACCTTGAGGAGGCCATGGATCAGCAAGGAGGTTTCCACATAGACCTTCCACTCTTTCGGGAGGGAGGCCATTTGGTTTATTCACCAAAGGCCAACTTGCACACTTGGGAGGAACCATTGAGAGATGAGATTCTTACAGAAATTCTGAAGCAACGGTGGAGACTATTGGATGAGGAGGCCGCAAGAGAAGGAGAGGAGATTTTCAAGCACTCAACTTATCAGTTGCTTGAGGACAAGCAACATCTTGGAGGGGAGGACTGTAATATTCCCGATTAGCCCAAGCTAATGGGAATATTCTATTTTTCCTTGTTTTGTTTTGCATTTCATGTTGATGAATAAAATGTAAAGGAGGACATTTAAAACTCCCGAAAATAACAAAATAATCAATGCCCAATGTGAACATGGCTAAATCTCGGCCATTTTATAAAACACACTTGAGTGTGAAAGAGGTTGATCACTTGACCAAGTCAACCATGACCATATCTACAATGTAGTCTAGATGCATTGAACCTCCTTGAGGGAAAACACAGTTCTAGAAGGAGATTCTACATGTGAAAGGGGCTAAAATAATGAAGTGGTTTAGGGTTTGAAAAGACTCTAATCTTATAAAAGGAAGAGGAGAGCAGCATGAAAGGCTTGTTGAAAATTTCATTTTCTGAAGGCATTTTATGTTTAGACACTCCTCTTTTGGTTTTTCTGTTTAGGATTCCCACCTCCTTCCTTGAGTAGCTCTTGGAGGAGCCTTGTTTGTCTTGTCCACTATCATGCTTGGGCCAAACTTCACCTTAAACCTACAACGCTGATCCTCTTGAGGGTTGGGTTGTCCTTGTGAGTTGTAGCAAGTGGAAATACTAGATCTGCTCAGATCTAGATGAGACTAGTGCCTCTTCTCAGTGAGTGTGTCTTTTAACCTCTTGGAAGAGTGCATTGGTTGATTGAGCTTCAAATCCAGACTTTGGAATTAGGAAAAATCATTCTCAGGGCCTACAATGCAGTCTCTCTCCCTGGACTACGTTATTTGTAAGGTTGCAGTTGCAGGGTGTTTTGTCTGCATATTGGAGGAGAGATCTCTGGTGTTAGGATCTACCCTCTCACTGTGGTGATCCATGAATTGGCCAACCAATCCATGTTTGTTTCAGATTTTATCTTCTGTTCTATTATATGATTCACTAATTTCTAAATATTTCTGCAGATTTGCAACTCTAGATCTCAGATCTACTCTCCGTGCTTCATGATTTGCACAAAACCCCAAGGGGAATGTATAGATGAGCTCTTCTTGTACACAGATTTGTATTAGATCTATCTTTTTATGTAAAAATATTCTCTATATTTGAGATGTAATATACAGCTACTTCAGCCCCAATAAAATAATGCTGTTGAGTTTATGCAGACTTTTCCTATGGCTGTAGCCCCTCATTTCTGAGGATTTTTCTTGTATAGCATTATTCTTTCTCTTATACAATGTATGGGCTGTAATGTAAATCTGATTTGATGATAAACATATGATATTTGAACCTCCATATCAGCCTATTTCTTTGCTTCAAGTGGAACTGTGTTATTTTTTGAAGCGGTCCTTTGCATATAGCTGCAGCCCCTCTCTTTGGGTGTTTTTCAGCTAGACTAGGTTGTGGGAAATCTGTTTAACCCACCTAGTTTGATTTTTTTTTTTACTCTCCTTTTGGATTTAGATCTTAGATAAGCTGATCTAAGGGATCCAGGAGCTGCAAACTCATTTCAGTGCACTGAATTCTTAGGAGTGTGTTATTTCATCAGGCCTGTTGTGCAATCCCTGTTTTGGGATATTACATATTCCTAGTTATATTTAACCCAAAACAAGGAATTAACTAGATAAATAATTATTTATCTTATTATTTCCTAAATAATAGTTATTTAAACCTTATTTAAATAATATTCTTTGTTAAATATGACTAAATCACCCATAAATAATTAAATAAATCATTATTTATTTGATTATTACTCAACCACTTCCTTAAAATGATAAATAAATCATTTATTTATTTATTGTTTACAAATAAATGGATTTAACCCAAGTCAAATTCCTTTTCCCTCCAACAAATATAATAAAATATTCCATTTTGGTTTTAAACTCCTGTGGTGATCATTTTTTAAGAAGCTTTCCGGATTATCCACAGTATTGAGGAACATGTGTCGACGTTTCGAATCCAAAATGGGATCCATCATCAGGACTTTTAGAGTGTGCTGATGATTCTAAAATTCCCGATGATGGATCCCAGTGGGGATTCGAAACGTCGACACATGTTCCTCAATACTGTGGATAATCCGGAAAGCTTCTTAAAAAATATTCCATAAAAGTTGGATATTTATTTGGTTAACAATATTTTAATTATGCACCAATATCTAGAATAACTCAATATTTTGTTATAAATAGAAGGGTTTTTCCATTAATTTATCACCTTTTGTTGCCTAAATATCACTATGGATCTATACTTTTGGTCTAACTATAGATCTACCATCATAGTCATATTTTGCTATCTTTTTTGTCTGGGTTTTCTACACCATCAAGAGAGAGGAATTTTAGATCTGAAGTGTTGAGGACTTGCAAGAACCCATCCCATTGAGGAGAACTGGGAACACCCTCTTGTGTTTTCCTCCCAGGTGCCCTTAATACAAAATTCATTCAACATATTCTTGTCTTGTCTATTGGATGCATGGAGTAAATCTTGTTTTTTCTGTTGTTTAATGTCTTCTATTGCATAGATATAGATTTTTGCAGCATTTATCTTGATCACCTAACTTTAGATCTAAAGATATTGGCAGCCATCTTTGTTGTTAGGGTTTTTTGTTATGCACAACTAAAGTGGTATTTTTTCATACGCTTGGAATTAAGATTGATACTAACACTCAATCATTCTCATACTCGAATTTAAATCCCCTATGATATCTTGAAAACCTTAATCTAATCATTTCTCTCATTAACTTAGAAACTAACACTTGAGACTAAGCTTGAGATAACCGAAATATGCACATTATCCTAATGGCAACTCACACTTGAAACTAACTATCTAAACTACTCTTGATAAAAAATTCAAGATTGAAATAAAAAAAGAACAG
This sequence comes from Pinus albicaulis, assembly GCA_034641835.2. Taxonomy (NCBI): domain Eukaryota; kingdom Viridiplantae; phylum Streptophyta; class Pinopsida; order Pinales; family Pinaceae; genus Pinus; species Pinus albicaulis. The sequence goes on along the minus strand of CM076573.1, from coordinate 753,435,250 downwards.
TTCTAACTATTGCTAGAAGAAAACCACTCTGCCTCATGTAAAATAACATCTAAAAGATCCTATTGAAAATCATATTGCAAATGAATTATGAGAAACTTGCAATCTAAATATTTTAATCTAGGTGAAAAAAATTATTCAAAAACAACTCACTCTTCGAAAGCATGCAACTCATAATGAAAATTAAATCCAACTCATGCCACTCAATAATGAAAACTTTAAATCACCGCTACATGCACAATTAAATCTGCACTCAAACTTATAAATAAATTATTATAATATGAAAAATAAGAGAAACTCTAATTAAAAGAGATCTAATTACTAGTTTCAGTCCCGAAATATATAAATATAAATATAAATATATATATATATATATATAAACTAAATGTGCATTAAATCCTGCAACCTTCAAAGAAATCACATAATGCAAACATTTGATTTAATATTTTAAATGGGCAAAGCTAACATACTCAAATTCCAAAACATTACATTCTATTCTAGTTCCATATTTAAACTCGGAAATTGGATGCACCTATTGTATTCGATTTTAACAAGAGTAATAAAGTATAACTCTATATTAAAATTCAAGCACATATAATAATTGTTTAGTTCATTAATGGGCATGATGCTATGGTGAATGAAATTATTTGGAGTTAAGCCACACCTACCAAACATTCCCACATTCATATAGAAATCAGAAACTATGCACACATATACTTATCTTACGCTGATTGATGAAGCTTGACTCCAGATGTGGTGGACCCTCCCACACCTGGAGTAAGTTGAGTTACTGCAGCCCGAGAAAGATTTAAAACATGAAAGACTCGGATTCGAGATTAAGAATGCACAATTTCTTCTGCTCACAACATTACTTGAAGGCGATGATGTATATTGAAAAAAACATTGAGAAATCGATTTATATATATCACAAAAATCCCCTTATCTCTATTACACTCTGGAAAATTTAATTATGGTTTTACATCTGAGAAATCGACTTCACATGAGAAATTCTAGCTCTACGCATCTCAGAAACTTCACTTTTACTTCTATTGAGCCCAGCTCATCTAATTGACAGACTCAAGCCCATTACATTCCAGAAATTCCTCTACACTTTTTTCTAATTGATGTATGGGCTACCTCCTATCTAATCGATCAACTACCACCCCTAATTTAGTGCGCAGCTTCTTGCTTTATAGCATCAGCATTGCTTTAATTCAATAGTCAATAGTTATGTGCGATACAATTTTAGGAGATTTGATAAATGAGAATTAAACAAAAATCAAAACAATGAGATTTGACTCCTCATTTCAATCTGATCTGGTGCGATATGGATTTTTTGTGCCCTATTTTGCATGCTCGATCCATATGAAATCATTCCCCTTGAATAGCAGCACTAGAACTGATATCAAAATCTCCTTGCAATAGTGGTCGAATGCTTAAATTAAGAGTGCCAACCACACCATTCAAAACTGTGCGTCTTATATTTCTATCTTCCTTTTTAACTATAACAATGCAGAAATGTTGGGGGAGTACCTATCTCTTCCAAAGCACCGACGCTTTAAAGCATTGAACTCCTACTTACTCTACCATCATGTTCTCCAAATATTCATCATTGGTAATAGAAACCAGACCATCCAGATCCTCATTAGGAAACTGATACTTGAACGAAACACTATTTCCCCAAATACTGGAAAGATTCCCAATCATGCTCGAGAATCTAATGTCGTGATCCACAGCCGAAATTTGGGTATCTCTGCCCACATATGAAAGCTAGTTTTTAAGGGGGCGGGGGATGATTTTTCCGCCATAATTGCACATCAGTCGGACCCAGGAAACACCGGTCGAATCAACGGCCTCCCACCTTTTTTCCGAATCAGTTTCTTCGACTGTGGCGAAGAGCTCAGAGAATCCGGATACCCTAAATCCATCTCGTAAGGATTCATTTCCCTTCTCCTCACTTCACCCATATAAATATTTCTATATATCACGGGATTCGAGTCGATGTCAATCCCCCTTGTTTTCGTAACTAGGTTTTTCCAGTGTCTGGATATGAATGAGACCAAAAAAACATAGAAGACATCATACATGCGTGTGCACCATTCCTTTCCCCTGTGATCAGTTTGCGTTTTGACTGGAGATAAGGATAAATTGGTAAAATCATGGGCAATAAATCTCTCATGCGGATCTGTACAGTGAGCGATTGGAAGGACATCTTGTTATGTTCCACAAGTCTTCCAAACATCGACACTTCAGATCAATGTGCAACAATCGGTTCTTCACTTTTTCACAATTAATCTCCACCTTCATGAACTATTCTCACGCCTCTTTTGAACATTTGCGACCTTCGTTGTTTGGCACCAACAGATTATTTTTCCTTGAGTTTCTTATGCTCTGTTTCAAATCCTCAGACGCCTTCAAACCAGCTTAGAAATTTCATGAATATGCTACATTTTCCTTCAGGTGTTGGATTCAAGCCCAAAGGATATGAAATGATCATGAGCTCAATATCCTTAATGAAATCTAAGTTATAAGGTGTCACTGAGTGTTTGTGATTTTTGTAACTGTGGCTACGAATGATAAGAGCAATTTTTCACTATGGTGTTGATGCTGGTAGTTGAGGTGAGTTGGTGTTACTATATTAATTTAATCCCTTGTTGCTTCCTTGGCAATTTGGACAAGCCGGAGCAATCCATCTATATTGTGAAAGCCGAAATCGATAACTCTTTTAACTTCAGATATTTGATCTGTCCCTTTATTTCTATTGGCGAATTGACCATGATAAACAAATCGAAAAGTGCTGGACTTATACACCTACCACCAAAAATACATTTATGAATGAAACTGTTACAAAACATCTTTTAAATTAAATAACAAGAATTTATAATTTAATAATTAATATTTCTAAATGCCTCTAATCATCAACATAATGGATTAATAATGATTAAAAATACTAGGTACAAGCACAAAATTGTCTGATAAAAATCGTAGAAACATGGACAAAAATGCAGCTCAACATCCCCCCACGCTGAACTTCTTGCACGTCCTCGTGCAAGCCAAAACTATAAGACTATGAAATAAGGTAGGGAAATTTTCAGCGAAGATTTTAGCAAAGATGAAGATGCTCGATATTGTAATGCATTCATTCGCCCGCAATATTACTATTACATTACTAGCTAAAACCATGTGAAATGATAAAACAAGATTGGGTAGACATTATGGAAAAAAGAGTGTTGCACATACCTGTTACCTTGTCCCATATTTTTTTTTTGCCCAAAGTCTTATGATAAAATCAAATTTTGTTGAAAAAGTGTAGTTTCAACAAGAATAACACAAGATTCCTGCACCTACTATAAACAATCTCATACCTAGGTCATCCAGCACATATTTAGAGGCAAGTACAATCAATATGCATTGTTGGAAACCAACACCTTGTGAGTAGTCATCATTGAGAAATTCACCACTCTGAATACCATGAAAGTTGAAGTGAGTTACGATACCAGTCAGCAACCTCTTTATTGAACACTCTAAATTACGTTGTCATCCAGATTCAAAAATAAATTTCCTCTTATTCTAGTACAATGAATTACCTTCACTAAGGGTACCACATCATTCAAAGATTCTTGATTTTTAAAAGATAGAACTCAAAGCATCATCTTCAAATTGTCTTAAAAACATTGTCCAAGAAAAATGATGAGTCTTAGGGAAAGTGAAGGGTAACCAAACAAATCATAGTATGTAGTTAACTTTAACACCACGGACATGGCCCTGCTGCCCGCAGGTGTCCATAACCTTGACAGGGATGTCTTTTAACCTAGCAAAATGTCAATATCCCACTTACTAGATAAAGATTCAGAGTTAGCTTATTTTCCTCTTTAGATAAAGGCCATTTTCCTGGCTTGGTAACTAGTTGATGGCAGTGCCACTCACAAGAAGTAACATAGATGAACATGTCACCTTATGATGAGACCTCCTATCTTCCAGCTTTTTGGCTGAAAGCCATTACTCTGGCTTGGTGACCAGGAGCAATAATGTAATGCATGTTAGGTCTTATGATCATGGTAGGTCGACTCATCACGAGACCTCCTATCCTTCCCTAAATCTTTGTAAGCTTTGATTATGATTAACCTTAAAGGTTACTTAATAAGTGGGGAGACAGATTTACTCCTTAAGAGTACAGGAAGGTGTGAAAAGTTTTTACTGACTAATCATTGCTGGCTAATTCCTCTACCCTAAAGACTTATTAAATATATCCCAGACAATGACTAAAAGATTCTTTGAGTTAATAATGCTAGTGTTTTCATGAATAGCTCATTATGATATTAACAAGAGTCGTCCACCATAGGGGTTTTCCAATAGTACCTTCTAAGGGGAACTGAAAATATATATCCGAGACGACAACTTATTAGAGTGATTAATCATGGTTACTTTTGAAAAATCACGAGGTATTACAGTGAATTGTGCTCAACAGGATTTTTCACAAATGTGTGTGTTAACAACTGATGTGCATCAAAAGTAATTTTAATAGCCATGATTTAAAATTCAAAACCCTAATAGCATTGTAACTGCTTTATTCATTTATTCTCCTACCCTATTTTACCCTAAGAGGCGAAAGGCTCCCGTTTAAGTATAGGAGTACTTCCAATGAAGCCATGTGTGTAACAAAATGCTGATTATACTCACACTTAGTTTTAAAGAATAGACTTCAAGACATACAAAGGCATGAGAAATGAGTTGCTTTAACTGATATGGTACCAAGAGTTTCTGAATGCTGAGGAAATAAGATGGCTCGATGACTGCTTGAAACTAGGATTCAATGGAATCCACATATTTATGATTTTCCAACTGATGCAAATCTTCCACAGTTTGATATTCACTTTCTTGGAGGAAAAAAGGATCGAGTGAAAGACAAAAGATAAATCCCTCAAGTTCATGCTCAAATATTTGATTTTCAAATTGATAAGAATGGTTGAAAGAAATTTTAGGGTTTTGAGTTTCAAAAACATTTTTATAACACGTCCCAATGAAATATTGCTCCTCTTTTGTTCTTTGAATTATATCTTCCCGGGGTGAATGCTTTGTAGTAATGGGGGAAGTTTCCAGATTCATTCCCTTTTCCAACATGGAAGATGTAGCATTTTGTTCAATAGGGGAATCAACAGAACTAATAGGTGGTTCAAACTGTTGTGCAACTGAATGGTTTAGATTAGGGTTTAGGGTGTGGTTTGGCCTAGGGTTTTGGTTTATGATTGGACTAAGGTTTGGATTTGGATTGGGATTAGGTCTAGGGTTTGAGTTAAGGCTAGGGTTTGCATTAGGGCTAGGTTTAGGGTTTGGACTAGGGTTAGGGTATCAATTAGGGTTAGGTCTAGGGTTAGGATAAGGGCTAGGATATGGATTAAGGCTAGGTCTAGGGTATGGACTAGGGTTAGGTTAAGGTTGCACATGCGGCTGCGACCATGTAGGAGGATAAATTAATGGTGCGTTGGAAATATATTGTGGTTGTTTTTGGTGCTCATATGATTGAATTTGCATGGGATATTTCCTTAGAGATAAGGCTCCAAACGATTCTTGAGGCGAAGATATCTGGCTCGAGGATGAAGGCTAAGGAGAGGGCCACTGCATCCGTGAAGTAGGATATTCAATTGGAGGAGGATTTAAATTTTTCCATGAAATTCCAAGATTATAAACATGTTGAGGAACCTGCTTAGGAAAATAATAATTATTCCAAGTATCAAATGGTGTTGGGTTTTGAGTTATACCTGGCGGTTGATTCGATTCCTTACTTGATTCCCTGAATATCTTTCGTAATCATGGCAGTGATGGGCAATGTTTAGTTTCATGAACATCCTCACAAATTTCATAAACTTTTAGATCGCTAAGTGGAAACTTTCTAAGGCAATTTTTCTTTATACAGTTGGCACATAGGATAAGCAGTGGTTCTTCGTCCTTCTCTTGTTCCTGCAAATCATACAATTTCGAAATCAAATATTTAATTATATTAAATTTATGTTCAAGCAAGATATTAATTTAGCACTTGTGAATTCTTCATTGGATGATTTGTTTGTCTCTGTAGTAGCATAAAAAATCCTCATTGAATGATTCCTAAAAATACCATTTTCTTGTTTTCAACAAGAAAACTGGTACATTTTGTCATCACATGGATTAGTACGCAAGGGTTCTTACAGTACCCCAAAAATGATATAGCGTTGAAGACTGGATTATGAAGATAAATGAATTTTAAAAGATTTTGACTGAAATATAACTCACCACACTTGCATGAAAGGAAAATGTCAAATCAAAGTGCTATTTAATCTATTAAAAACAAGGCAAATTGGAAATTAAATGTATAAAGCCTGTTTCTACTTCTACACATAAGCAAGATAAGGAAATAAAAGTTCAAGAGATAAGCAAGATGGCCAGACTTTGGAGCAACCCCACAAAAGTGGATGCATGGCTCTTCACTCATGTCTTACCATACACTCTCCTCCCTTTGATGTCCTGCAATACCCTTGAAACTTTGTCGGAAAATTTTTACCTAAGCCAAAATACAACTCCCCGGAAACGGCGCCAAAATGTTGGTCGGCTTAATTGTCGGATTAAACCTCTCAATATTAATTATCAGTCCGGGATTCATAAACGTGAGTTGTACTACGTATTGGCTCAGCTTAATGGTTAGAGTATAAATATGTTCCTTTGTAATGATAAACTAAACACTGGAATGAAACACACATTTGCTGGCAAATAAACAATCTCAAAAAGGAAACCTATTGAGCTAATTCTTATCAAGCAAACTCCATAATGCAATTAAACTATAATAAAATTCAAGAAAATCCTCAATCATTCTCGTACTCGAATTTAAATCCCCTATTGTTAGTATGAATTCTTCGTCGAAGTGTACGAAAAAGAACCACTTTAGCTACGCATAACTAATAGCCCTAACAACAATAATGGCTGCAAAACATCTTCAGATCTGCAATTAGTAGTTAAAGTGCTGCAACAAACAGATCTATAAATGGAAAGATATTAAGCAGTGAAGTAAAAAGTTTGCTCCATGCATCCAACAGACAAGACAAGAACACGATTTTTGAATGAATTTTTATATTACAGGGCACCTGGGAGGAAACAAGAAGGTGTCTCCAGATCTCCTCAATGGGATGGGTTCTTTGTAGTCCTCAGCACTTCAGATCTAAGCTTTCTCTCTCTTGTAGATGTAGAAAAACCCAATGTAGAAGGTAGAGCTCAATGGGAGCAAAATGGCGGAAAAATGAGACCAAGTGTATAGATCCAGAGTGATCTAATAGGCAACAAAAGGTGAAGAATGATGGGGAAAACCCTCCTATTTATAACAAAATATTGGGTCATTCTAGATCTTGGTGCATAATTAAAATAATGTTAACCAAATCTAGATCCACCTCTATGGAATATTTTATTATTATTTGTTGGAGGGAAAGGGACTTTGACTTGGGTCAAAATCCCTTGATTAGTGAAGAATAAATAAATAAATGATTTATTTATCTTTTTAAGGAAGTGGTTGGGATATAATCAAATAAATAATGATTTATTTGATTAATGGTGGTTGATTTGGTCATATTTAACGAGGAATATTATTTAAATAATTATTCCTAGAAAATAATAAGATAACTATGGGTTTATCTCATTAATTTCTTTGTTTTTGGGTTAAACATGACTGGGAATAATAATTAAATTGTGGTTTAATTAATTATTCCTTTTGGGGTTTCCTTAATTAACATAGTGAAAGCAGTTTTACTTGGGGTAAAACTGGTCTTACATGGTGTACTTGGGTCCATCTAATAAGAAAAGGTGAGATGACCAAAAAATGGTGTAACAGATTTCCCCCGAGCGTGCGAGTGTCAGGAGCAAATCGTATGACCGAAGTACGTTGTAAGAATACAATCACCAGACAACGAAAGGGGATGTCAGAGAGAGAAGTGTGAGGTAGATAGTGTGCTGAAGGACTAGACCCTAAGGAGACGAGACTCGCAGGTGCAACAAGTCTTTTTTTATGAGAGGGTACCTGTGCTGAAGGCGGCGGGGGAGGCATACCTATGCCCGCCGTGACAAAGTACAAAAGAATAGTGTGTCCAGTAAACAAGGGACCGAACCATAGAGTACAGCTGGCATAAACAAAGGCCAGATAAAAATACAATGAAGAGTCTCACATACATGTTGTGCCTGGGATAACAGCCAGGACTAGTACAATAATATCTGAGTACATGAGATAAATACAACCCAAATGCCCCCTGTAAATGGGGAAGAGCTCACAAAATCTGACTGATACATGCAAATCATGGAGGCGCTGCAGGTGGCTAAGGCCAACATCATCAAAATCTGGAGCGGCATCAAAGGCTGCAATGAAGAGGTCATCCTGGCATGTGGGGGGCTACCTGCAGGGCCACCCCCTCCTGAGGGTTGAGACATCTCACACACGCTCGGGAATCATCAAGAGCTGCTGCTGGGTCACTGGACTGTCCGGTATACTCATCTCGATCATGCTGAAAGGAGCTGGAGAAGTAATCAAGTCAAAGGGAAGTGAGATATCCCCCTGCCTGATCCGAGGCACCGAACAAGAGTGGAAGCTGGAACCAAGGTACACCGCCCTCTAGACCTTGCTTCTGGAATAAATGCGCTGATGTCGACAGAAGGAGGTCCGCCATAGGTGAGGCAATAAGAGACCCTCAACTAAGGCACGAGAGAATAACAATAGAGCGACAGACAGACTGACACCAATGATGATAGTGGAAAGGGGGAGGATGGAGTGGCGAATGGACGACTTCCCTTGTTAGAGCATGAAGGGCATGAATGACATGGCAGCGACTGACACAATATCGAAAGGGATAGGGGACAGTGGGACTGAAGGTCATGATATGCGACACAAGGGAGGAACCAAGCAAAGAAGGATGGAGGGCTATAGTGGGGTGCAAAAGGACGCAGGATAGACTCCATGAATGCGATGATGACTCGACTTGGATGCTCTAAACAAGGGCGACTGTAGAGTGCTGCCACACAGTAAAGGCCCCAATGGGGGGTCATAGAAACATGAGTACAAAGTGGGCACTCATGACGAAAATCAACACGAACATGGACAAGTAAGGGGGCGATGTGGTGCCCCAAGTACAAGTGTCGTAAGTGAGGAAATTCGATTTTAAGGAGTGGTGAAGTGACCCTTCGTGGAAAAAATGTGTTCGGGTGAAGTATCGAATCACCAAAAAATAAGTAAAACCCATTTGAGAGCTCGGTGAGATCTATCCAGCGGTGCTGACGGTTCGTCGAACGGGGCTACGGTGTGGTCGCAGCAGTCGAAAGAAGAAACAGGGGTTCTCTTTTAATGAGGCCGTTTTCCCTCCAAAATCATTCATTTGCTATTGTTGCTGTGGTGAATGTGGAGAGGAGAGAAGGCCCTAAATCTTGCGGCGAACGTAGCGGACAAACTGACCGTTGGATTCGAGATCTGTCGGTTGGAGGTAAGAGGCCTAACCTTGCTCTTGCATTTTGATGGATTAGATTTGCAGTTTAGGGCCCAACACCCCAGAAACAGCCCCTCCCTCCTCTCTACGGCCGGGTCGCACTTTTTGGGGCAAAAGGTGCGACCCAGGACGCAGGTTTGAGGGCAAAAAGTGCGACCTGGTCCAGAAATGGGCAGAAAACTGCGACCTGGGAGGGGAGGGGGGCTTGGTGCTGTTTGATGGTTGGGAGTTGGGTTTTTGTGTGTGGTTATGGTTTTCCCGATCTGTACCCTGACAAAGAGAATGTGTTTGTGCAGGTATGGCAGAGTTACGGGTCAACTGGAGAGAGAGGGATCTGGGAACACTTCGGGCAGAGATCCATGCGGATCAGGGCGTCCGTCGTGTATTGGCCAGATTTGGGGTTCTCAAGTTTGTGGAGAACCCGTTGATGAGAGCAGGGGAACCATTACTGGCCCGGATTATCAGTTACTGGGATTCAGATCAGGAGATCTTTGTAGTGCAGGGGCACAGGATCGAACTGACGGTCCAGGATGTGTACTTCCTGACCGGCCTCCCACCATTGGGGATAGTGGGAGACACGCGGCCAGTGTTGCCGCGGGGGCGGCATATCATGGAGTTTGTGGAACGCCATTGTCGACCGGGTTTCCAAGTCAAGGGGACTCGGATATCGATCGGGGATCTAGAGAGGCTAGAAACCCGTGCGGTGGCCGCAGCTGTGCTGCGAATCCTGGGCACCCAGGCGTTCCATCACATCACCGGTGGGCAGATGATGATAGTGGAGAGTGTGTTGAGTGGGACCTACTTTGGGTGGGCCCAAATGATGTTGGTGTCGCTAAAGCGATAGTTGTCGCTATGCAGGCGGCAGGTGAATCATGATTGCTCATATGGGACTTTGTTGTGCGCCTTCTTCTTTGAGAAGATCCCGACCTTGAGGCCTCGTGTGCATCTTCCAGATGGGGGCCCGAGAGAGCCCAGGATGCGTCGTTGGGGACGACTACTCTGCAAAGGAGGAGGAGGGGCGGTCGGGCGAACATTTCGACCAGAGTTCTTTTCCCATTGGGATCAGATGCCGTTGTACATAGACGACTACCCTTATAGTGGGATGAGCTACTATGGGGATCCGGATTTGCCACTTCCGGCTGGTCGAGTTTGGGGGCCCGATGGTAAGTGACAAATTGCTATTCTTATATGGGCATGTTTAAAGTTTTGGAATAGTACATAGTGATACTGATTCAGGGACTTTTGGTATGCAGATATAGCACCGGTAAAACCGGCCGGATATATGGGACGACCGGCAGCGTCTGGAGCTACGGGTCCGAGTGGATCGAGAGCAGCGCAAAATGATGGTGCAGCGGCCCTACTGGAGGACATCCGCCGTAGATGTGAGCAGCTGTTGACCGGAGTATCAGAGCGCGGGTGGCAGGATTTAGACGACCAATACATAGAGCCATGTGTTGGTCTCCCCTCGGAGTGGCGAGGTATCATGCGGCGCATGGCGATGGCCGGTCAAACTATGCGGGATCTACATGCTGCAGGGGCAGATCCATTGGCCCGGGAGCCTCCAGATAGTGATTAGGGGCATATGGTGCCCCTTCTGATGTATGTAGGGGCAGGTGGTGCCCCCTAGAATGTATGGAGGGGCATATGGTGCCCCCAGTTTTTGTTTGTAACATGCTATGGGCATGTCGTATATATATGTATGGGGGGGCGTATGGTGCCCCCAGTTTTTGGAACATGCTATGGGCATGTCATGTGTATCAGAGTAGATGGACTCATCAATATATGGTTTGCAACACATATTATGGATATGCATCGTCTTTTGATGGTTGATTTAATGTTATTGTCTTGTATGAATTGAGTGTGATAAATGCCAATCTAGAACATGGTTTGCAATACTATCTACGTAGTGATTCTGGTCTCTGGGTACATAGTTGAAAGTTATGGTTTCAAACGCACGTATTAAGACTTTTACTCGTAAATAGCGTCTAAACAGTACAGGGTTACGCACACGATAAACACCATTTAGTTGCATGACAAGAAGCAAGGAATCCAAACGAACGTGCAGATGGCGAATGCGATGCAGCAAAGCATCAGCTAGTAGGCCACGCACTGCATCGTATTCGGCCTGATTGTTGGTGGCAGAGCTAATGCATACCCTGTTAGACAGAACGAGGTCATGCAAGGGGGTGAAGATGGCCCACCCTGCCGAGGCAAGATTCCTTGAGTAGCGACTTGCACCATCGGCGTAACCGATAAAGGATGTGGACGGGGGGATGCGCAAGGTGGTGTGACAAGACAATACATGAGGGGATGAAAGGAAAGGACGACAGCGTGAGGGGGCAGAAGTCATCGAGCGGAAATGGCGGGGGGAAGGGGCAGGATGAGCAAAACTCAAACAAGGTGATGTATGAGAGCTATCGGAAACATGGTGAGGACTCGGGCTGCGAAGGTCAACAGAGACACAAGTGGAGTGATCTCGAGCATCAAGGGACCCAACGGGGGAGGTTGCAGACGGGCGAGGCTCCGAAGGTCGTGCAGAGGAGGATAGGTAAAGAATGGTGACTGTAGACTCCGTCATCTGGACATCAGGGGGGGGGATGTGGATGGGAGCGGGGGGATCCTCAGGCTGGTCTGCAGCATACTGCGCGAGAATGGGAGAGGCGAATTGATTTTGTTCAACCTCATACTCGCGGATCACCTCAAGGGAGGCACGGTAATGCGTCAGGTGAGGACAATGATGGGAGTAGTGGCCATGGACACCGCACAAAGCACAAGGCTTGTTGGTGCGGAGAGTCTTGGGGTTCTTGGAGACGGTCGAAGCAAGAGTGGGAGTTTCAGGGACCGTAGTGTCGGGGAACGCGACTTTTACCATGGGGTGAATACGGGGTAACTCGGGACAAGCATGGGTGGCATGATCGATGATATCACATAAGGCACAAGGCTTCGAGGGTGGGGGAGGAGCCGAGGTGGTTGTGGTGGTTTGGTCTTTGGTTGCCCCCTTGCGGGCTTTTCCTTTCTTCCCGGGAGCCGACTCAACAGGAGAAGGGTCCTGTGGAGGTGTTGGGGGCACGTTGGCTATGGAGGAAGCGAGGGGGACCGGTTGAACCGGTGTCAAAGCCATGTAAGGTTTGGGGTGACCAGGGGGGGTGGCGGCTGGGGGGTCAAGGTACCAGACCGGAATGCCCAAGGTCAAGTTAGGGAGAGAGAGGGTGGCCATGACGGGGACAGAATATACTTCGGGAGGGGGAGCTAAGAAGGGGATCTGTCCGGTAGGGTAATGACCAGGAGGTACGGCTCCAAGATGGTTAAGGCCAGGGGGGACCGAGCCTGGAGGATAAAGGGGTTCAGGGATACCAGCTGTAGGGGAAGGGCCAGAAGGAGGAGGTCCGGCTGGCTGAGATGAATGGCTAGGAGTGGGTTGCGGAGGGCGGGGGGGAGGTTGCTGACTAGCCGAGGCAGGCCGCTTATGGGAGGCCTGAGACGATTGCATCATGCAAACATTCGACAAGCTGGGATCAGTGACCAGAGGAGGGGGAAGATGAGGAAAAGTACCAAGCAAGGTGGAATCTTTGTAGACTCCGGGGGAGACACTGGTCAGAGAATCGACGGTTTGCTTGTTGGTTACAGAAGAGATGGTCGTCTCGGAGGAGGTCTGAGATGGCGGCTCATGATAAGATAGCTGGTCAATAGTGACTATCTTCCCATTGTGTGGGAAAGACATCTTGCGGAAAACCGCGGATGGGACAGTAGACATGGCATAGGTGTAGCTTCGCCCCAATAGAATGTTGTAGTCTAGAGGGGCGTCAATGACTTCGACGTCAACGCAAACGGTCTTACCGGCGAGGGTGATGGGACGGTTACGAAACAGGCCAATGGGCTGGGAGGCATGACCGTCCCACGCTCGAAGGGTGATCGTGGACGGGGCCAGCTCAGGGGATCCGAGTTGCTTCCAAACCGAAGCGGACATCACGCAGGTGGATGCCCCCTCATCAATTATACACCGGGATACATTGGCGTTCCGGATTTTGACTGGGATTTGGAAGGCGACGGAAGGAGGAAGAGGAGGATGGTCCGATTGAGTGGCGTCGAAAACAATCATTTGGTCATCAGCAGGATCAACGGCGCCCACGGCAGATAGTAGAGCCTTCCTTTGGGAAGGGCACGACTGGAGGAGTTCCAGGTGGAAATGGCGGCAGGGGATTGCGCCAAATCATCTACTATACTATACGACTGAGCGGCTCGACCGGAAGCAGCATTTCGGCGTAATGTTCCCTTTGGAATCTTTGGATGAACCTCAACTTTGGGTTGAGGGATGTGTAAGGGACCATTGGATGTCGAAAGAGGCTCTGTAGAACCTGAAGAAGGAGGCTCGGGAGCAGACTGAGCAGGAGGCTTGGGGTACTGGCGGGACCGAGTTTGAAGGTGAAGATCGACGGATGGGGAAGGATCGGAGTGCATCATAAGGATCTGGTAATCAGAGGAACCAGAAATGGACGAGGGGGTGGCTACATGGCTGTCGGGGGTTTGGGTAGCCACGAATCCCTGGTGAGGGAAAGGATCAGTGAACACAGCTGGCTGAGTGGTGGCCACATTAGGAGGAGCAGGAGGGGAGGCGTGTTGTCGGCGCAATGTGGCTTGAGACTCCCACATCTGTCGCATCTGGGGTAAGAGAGGGCAATCGTGAGTGTAGTGACGAAGTAAACAGCACGAACGGGGGCTTGTTTGTGCGAGAGCGGCTGTCGGCTTTGGGCGGAATGCCACGAGGGCCCAGTTGCTAGTGTTAAGTCCCGAGACCCGAGTGGGTCCTCGATTGTGGGGGCAAATGGGTTACGGGTTAGCCCCTCTTGCTTCTTTGAAGAAAGGGGGTCACTTGCCTACTGTGTGCAAATACTTGCCACGGAGGGGGTATATTTGTAAGGGAGGCTATTGCGAGAGGTGAAGGCAAAGGGAGGCGAGAAGCGCATATCGCTGGAGGGCGCGCACGGGGGAACGCGGATAAAAGTAAGGGTTGGGTTGGGCAGCATTGAGGTAAGCAGGAGGTTGGGCAAAAGGAGGAGGCATGCCGTATCCTGGATACATGTTGTCGGGAGGGGGCAGAGTGCTAGAGGTGCTGGCCCCTCCCTGAGGGAGGCCATGGCTCATAGGAGGGTGAGCAGAGGGGTGGGAAAGAGATCCAACAATACCGTCGTCGGAATGAGATGCCCCCGGGGCGTTAGCGCCACCGGGCCTGGGGATGTCAGGGAGAACGGTATAAACATAACCAGATTGAGCGTAGATCAGGTCATATTTTAAAGCTATTTGGAGGGCGGCTTCTTCGGATTGAGGAAAGTGAGAGGCGACATCTTTGCCGATGGGAGATGGGAGGGTGCGAAGGAACCAGTCCATGTAAACCCGATCTTCAAAGGGAGGGGCTCGACATAAGCTCGGTCTTCGTCGCCATTCCTGAACATGGGCAGAAAGGCGTGTGGAAGAGGATTGCTTAAATGAAGTCAAGAGCTCCGTACCAGTGTCGTATCGGAGAGGGAGCTGGAAGTACGACAAGAAGGCTTGGGCAAGAGTCTCGAATGTGGTATGGGAGGAAGCGGCCTGTTCGACATACCATTTAGAAGCTTCGCCGGTAAGCGTGCGTTGGAACAAACGAAGACGGATGGAGTCATCGGTAATGGAATTGGAGGAACACCACATGTGGAAAGATCGGACGTGATTGGTTGGATCTTCGCCATTAAGGCCCTCGAACTTAGGGATATCAGAGGGTAGTTTGGTGGGCATAGCGAGCCAGGTAGTATTATGGTGAATTGGGTCGTTAATCAACTGATGGAAATCGGGGAGGCTGAGGCCTGCAATGTACGGCAGCACAGGGGTGGCCGGAGTAGTGGTTGTGACGGTTCCGCTAGAAGTAGGGCCGGCATTGGGGCCGGGAGATCCGCTAGCATTAGGCCCTGATCCGGACATGGTGAAGGTAAAAGGGGGAGAACCGGAAGGAGAAGGGGGACCCGATGAATCAGGAGGGGAGTCGGAGTGCGGACTCGAAGGTGGACTGGCTCGACGACGGCGGTGCGGAGCAGGTCGATCAACCGGAAACTGAGGGTGAAGGCCAAGAAGTCTCCGGGAAAGGCGCCTTGAGGGCGCAATGATGACAGGAAGAAGGAAACCGATAGGGGCAACAAGGGGACAGAATCAATTACGGTCAAGGGCAGAAAAGGTGCAGTGACAATTGATTTTAGAGTCTTTGCCGGGCGGTGTTAACCAGGCGCTTCTTCACTTAGGGTCAGTGTGTGGCGTGCGTTAATTTTAATTTTTAAACCCTTTCCGTTGTTTGAGAGCAAGAAAAAGTGTGCGACGTAGCTGAAAATAAACCTACAGAGAACAGAATAAAATGCTGAAATAACAGAAAAATAACGACTACGTATGCATCTATCTAAACCAAGAAGGTGGGTCTCTCACAACTATGCTGAAAAGAAAGGGAAAAACTATGGAAACACACACAAAGGAAGCTCGACAGATCTAGGGTCAAAGGGGACAGAGATCTGGAGGAGAAAGCTGCAGACAAGGGGTGCAGATCACAGCCAAGAGACAGAGGCAAGGTGGCTGGAAAAGGGAAATCAGCAGAAACCAGGGGGGAAAGGCGGAGGCCTTCAGAGAGAAGTCCAAACAAAACGACAAGAGGTGATTTGAAAGGAAAAAAGGCTGATTTCGATGGATTTGAAAGTGAGGTAACAGATCTGGAAAAAGAGGGGGCTGAAGCTCTGAAACCGACGGCTGAAACAGCTGAAACTCTTCCACAAAAAGTGGAGGGTACTAAAGCCTTAAGGGGCTGGGTTCCCACTTAGAGGAGTAAAAACAGATCAGATCTTGGTCAAGGCGGGCTGAGACAGAGGCTGGAAAACCCTGGCAGAAGCTGCAGCAAAACCCAGAAAAATTGCAGAAAAAATGCGGGAAAAAAGGCAGGTCGCAGGTTCTGACCTGATCTGAGTTGAGGTCGCAGGAAGCAGGCCAAAAAGTGCGTCCAGGTCGCAGGTTTTGGGCCAAAAGGTGCGACCCCCCGTTACGCGGGTCTGGCGGTGACAGATTTTAGAAAGTTCTTGGAGTCTCGATTCTTGTTGGTGTGTTCCCCTGTGATAGGGCCAGAAACACACGGAAGTTAGAAATTTTAGGTTTTTAGGGTTTTATGTGAGAAAAATGACATGAAAAGAGAAAAACTAAGCATCTAAAAAAGAAGCCCTAGGGCCTGAAGTAGCTGGATATGCAGGAATATGAAAAACGACAGCGGTCGTAATTTAAAACCCGTGTGGAGTCGCCATCTGTTAGTATGAATTCTTCGTCGAAGCGTACGAAAAAGAACCACTTTAGCTACGCATAACTAATATCCCTAACAACAATAATGGCTGCAAAACATCTTCAGATCTGCAATTAGTAGTTAAAGTGCTGCAACAAACAGATCTATAAATGGAAAGATATTAAGCAGTGAAGTAAAGAGTTTGCTCCATGCATCCAACAGACAAGACCAGAACACGATTTTTGAATGAATTTTTATATTACAGGGCACCTGGGAGGAAACAAGAAGGTGTATCCAGATCTCCTCAATGGGATGGGTTCTTTGTAGTCCTCAGCACTTCAGATCTAAGCTTCCTCTCTCTTGTAGATGTAGAAAAACCCAATGTAGAAGGTAGAGCTCAATGGGAGCAAAATGGAAGAAATGAGACCAAGTGTATAGATCCAGAGTGATCTAATATGCAACAAAAGGTGAAGAATGAAGGGAAAAACCCTCCTATTTATAACAAAATATTGGGTCATTCTAGATCTTGGTGCATGATTAAAATAATGTTAACCAAATCTAGATCCACCTCTATGGAATATTTTATTATTATTGGTTGGAGGGAAAGGGTGTTTGACTTGGGTCAAATCCCTTGATTAGTGAAAAATAAATAAATAAATGATTTATTTATCTTTTTAAGGAAGTGGTTGGGATATAATCAAATAAATAATGATTTAGTTGATTAATGGTGGTTTATTTGGTCATATTTAACAAGGAATATTATTTAAATAATTATTCCTAGAAAATAATAAGATAACTATGGGTTTATCTCATGAATTTCTTTGTTTTTGGGTTAAACATGACTAGGAATAATAATTAAATTGTGGTTTAATTAATTATTCCTTTTGGGGTTTCCTTAATTAACATAGTGAAAGCAGTTTTACTTGGGGTAAAACTGGTCTTACATGGTGTACTTGGGTCCATCTAATAAGAAAAGGTGAGATGACCAAAAAATGGTGTAACACCTATGATATCTTGAAAACCCTAATCTAATTATTCCTCTCATTAACTTAGAAACTAACACTTGAGACTAAGCTTGAGATAACCGAAAGACACACATTAACCTAATCACAACTCATGCTTGAAATTAACTATCTAATCTACTCTTGATAACAAATTCAATATTGAAATCAACAAAGGGAAATTCTAACTTTTGCTAGAAGAAAACCACTTAGCGTCATGTAAAATAACATCTAAAATATCCTATTGAAAATCGTATTGCAAATGAATTATGAGAAACTTGCAATCTAAATATTTTAATCTAGATGATCAGGAGCTCAAGTCCAAGCCATGGAAAAAGGCTAAAAAATGAAAGTGCTCAGAATTGCTCTGAAACAGATTGACTGGAAAGAGCTCAGCGATACGATCCCAACGCCGCAAATGGCACTCAAATCCGTTACCGTATGGAGGAGATATTGCATTTTGAAAACGCCCAATAACTTTCAATTTTGAAAGAAAAGTTTTTTAATTTTATGTGTTGGGAAAATCTTTAATTTTTATTAAGGTTTAATTGATAAATTAAAATTATATATTTATTAATATTTTATATGATTTTAATTAATCATATATTATATTATTTTATATATGTTTTAATTTAATTTTAAAAACCTTATTAAAATTATATTATTAAATCCACACATATATAAATTAAAACCACCATTCCAAAGTTTTTATAAAGGGCAACGTAATGTTTGAAAGTATTAAATCAAATTCAAAATTTTATGAGAAGGGTTTAAAACCCACAAGCCTAATGTTTTTAAATGTCACGTGGGCAATGTTTGAACTGTTGCAACCCACGTACCAAAGGTTCAACATGGCAACGTATACGTGGGTTAAAGCGAACATGGGTTATTCAAACCGTTGCGGTGGAGCGGATTTTTTCAAACAAGCGGAGTTAAAACATTTATATAAAACCGTTTGCATGTGACCACATAAATGTGATATTTAATATTTCAGTTAACCGTCCGCCGAATTTAGAGCGCGCCCGACAGATTTGGGGGTCGTTGCCACTTTTAACTGGAGTTAACTCCAGTTCTCCACAGTGAGTGGAGCTTTTGAAGGGCCAACTTCAGTTAGCCATAATTTTGGCTAGGAAAGTCCTTTTTGGACGAATTTTTTTTTGATTCTGGGTCTCTTGGACATTCTGAAGCTGTTGGGAGTGTTTGCAGAGCCATCAGGGTGTTCTAACAGAGAATTTACCAACGTTTTTGGTCGTGGAGCCACAAGGGCCTAAGGGAAGAAGAGCTGTTTTGGTCTACCTTCATCCAATGGAGGTGATTTTTTTAGTCAGTTTATACTGATTTGAGCCTTTTGAATCTATTTTTGCAGTGTATTTTTCCATTTGAGGCTTCTATACAGTTGTATTCACATTTTGAGCAATTTAATCAAAGAGGACAAGCCCATTTTGGGAGGCTTGATCCAGCGGAGGTAGCCCAAGAGAGGGGTGAACCGCTTAAACAATTATTTACTGTCATAATGTATAATTTTGCTGCATATTTTCAGATTCTGCTCTTGTAAACAGTAAATTTTTATAAGCAAACTTTTCCCAAACTAGTTTAAACAGTGAACAAAACTTATCAGTTCATCTTCAAACCACTACACTTCATTTGCAGAACATGTATACTTGTCTATTCACACATTAAAGTTGGATCAATGAATACTTTGTAGTTAAAAAAAATACTTCCATTGATCAGATCTTTGTGATTACATTTTATTTCTTTAGGCAGAGTCTGTAGAAGGGCCAAGTAGCCTCCGGATTCATCCTTTCTAGTAAAGGTGAAATATCCGGTGAATGCCCCTACAGTCAATCTCTGTATGAGAACTTCTTTGTTCTCATAATTTCAGATCAGGTTGGTATCAAAGCTCAAGGTTTTTCTTAAGAGTTTGTGAAATTTGTGCAAGTAAATTGTGTTATTCTGCAAAACTTGATGCTTACTAGGCTGAAATTGCAAAGAGGGGAAGGCCAATTAGTTAGAGAACAGTTTAATCCTCAACCAAGGAGGGCTAGAGTGCCATTATATCCACCTTCCATTTCATCCTCAATAGCCTTAGAATCAGCCACAAACATGTCATCTTCCTCTACAAGTGAAGTTTCCTCCTTCACGAGATTCTTCAATGATGACGTGAAGAATGAGTTTTATAAGGTGAAGGACATGGTGCAGATTCTCATTGAGGATCAAAGAGAAAGCGTTAAGCTTCATGCACAATTGCTAGCTATGCAGGAAGAGAAAGAAGCCATTCTTCAAAGACTGCATGATATGGAATTGCAGCTTCTTCAAGCTCAAGAAGCTTTGTCCAAGAAAATTCTTGAGGAAAAGGATAATCGTTCCAACTTGTCTTCAAGTTCCTCCATTGAAAAGTATGTAGGTTCTTTTGAAAAACATACAAGAGGTATTGGGTCCAGATTAATGTTGAAAATGGGCTATCAAGAAGGCAAAGGTTTGGGAAAGCATGCACAAGGCATTGTTGAGCCTATTTGTGTTGTGGAGCGTCCCAAGAATATGGGTCTTGGCTATGAGTAGCTTAATGGTGAAGCTTTGAGCACATGCATTCAAGAATGTGATGCAAATTTAAAGAGAACCTTTGTCCCAAGTTCTCAATGTCATGATGGCAATCTTCCTTACCATTGTTTGAAGCCTTCCTTGCAGCAAGAAGATGGACATTCCATGCAGAAAAAGAGGTATAATCATTCACATGATCAATTTGATTATGTTTTAACAAAGAATGATAATTTTTCTTGTTCAAATGGAAGAAAATTTTGTTGCACATTTTGTGGTGGAGTTAACCATGTTGCTTCAAGATGCTGGTTGAAAAAGAAAGCACACAGAAAGCAGAAGAAGCAAAGAGAACTTTCTCAGAAAGTACTTAAGATTTGCCCAGTTTGTCAAAGGAAGGGACATGATGTCTCTCATTGTTGGACTTTGCATCCAACAAATCGTCCAAAGTGCATGCAGCTAAGGGACAAACAGTTTGGCGCAAGTGGATCTATGGAGTCCATTATCGATGTGGAAATGGAAGATTCACATGAAGAATTGCAGTTGCAGCAAAAGACGCCATCGAGTTGGCTTGGTAGGAAGTGGATTAAATTCTTATTGCAGTAAGTCATTACTCATTTTGTACATGCAAATTTCAGTTAGGTATGCATGTATTTCAGTTGAAAAGTTGATGCAAGATTGCATGTATAAGAAGTTTCAGTTGAAAAAATTTCTTTGTTGTTGCAAAATTCCGCCATGGAGGTGTAAAAGATGAGCATGATACTCACTTATGTTGCAGCAATGTCTTTTGATTTAGCTCTTGATCACCCACATGTTTTTGGGATGATGTACTTGTTGGTATTTGAAAAGAAGAGTTGAGGATGCACATGTACATAGAGGTTGTATGTGTAATTAGCGAACTGTATATAGTTCATTGTACATGATACATACACATATGTTTGTCAAGATGTATCTTGTTATTTATCGACTTGCGTCGGTTGTGTGCACACTTGTTACAGAGTTTGTGTGTCATTTGTATAGCACATTTCATTGTCAACTGGTTGTTGATGTCATATGTTGCACAAGATGCTTTTGGTGTCGTTTGGTGCAGAGAACGAAGTGTCAGTGCAAAGAAGTGCAAGATTCCATGAGTTGGAAAGGCATGCAAGCAAAGAGGGCACAAAGTTCAGCAAGTGTCATTGCTGGTTTCAGTATGGCAAGAAAATTTGGTCAAGATTCGGCACAAGTACATGGCTCATTCAGCAAATTCACCATGTGAACA
Organism: Pinus albicaulis; assembly: GCA_034641835.2. Taxonomy (NCBI): domain Eukaryota; kingdom Viridiplantae; phylum Streptophyta; class Pinopsida; order Pinales; family Pinaceae; genus Pinus; species Pinus albicaulis. The sequence continues at coordinate 753,413,698 of CM076573.1, read as the reverse complement.
GTTGGCAATTCAGGAAAATTTTTGAAGGCTGAAGAGAAGAGGATGTTGTTATTCTCTCATTTTCTATACTACAGTTCAGTTTCAGAATTTCAGTGAGCTTTTGGGGACCAAAAGCTTCTCATTTGGGAGGTGTGATCAAGAGCTCAAGTCCAAGCCATGGAAAAAGGCTAAAAAATAAAAGTGCTCAGAATTGCTCCGAAATAGATCGATTGGAAAGAGCTCGGCGATACGATCCCAACACCATGAACGACACTCAAATCCGTTGCCGTATGGAGGAGATATTTCAGTTTGAATTTGCCCAATAACTTTCAATTTTGAAAGAAAAGTTTTTAATTTTATATGTTGGGAAAATCTTTAATTTTTATTAAGGTTTAATTGATAAATTAAAATTATATATTTATTAATATTTTATATGATTTTAATTAATCATATATTATATTATTTTATATATGTTTTAATTTAATTTTAAAAACCTTATTAAAATTATATTATTAAATCCACACATATATAAATTAAAACCACCATTCCAAAGTTTTTATAAAGGGCAACGTAATGTTTGAAAGTATTAAATCAAATTCAAAATTTTATGAGAAGGGTTTAAAACCCACAAGCCTAATGTTTTTAAATGTCACGTGGGCAATGTTTGAACTGTTGCAACCCACGTACCAAAGGTTCAACATGGCAACGTATACGTGGGTTATTCAAACCGTTGCGGTGGAGCTGATTTTTTCAAACAAGCGGAGTTAAAACATTTATATAAAACCGTTTGCATGTGACCACATAAATGTGATATTTAATATTTCAGTTAACCGTCCACCGAATTTAGAGCGCGCCTGAAAGATTTGGGGGTCGTTGCCACTTTTAACTGGAGTTAACTCCAATTCTCCACAGTTAGTGGAGCTTTTGAAGGGCCAACTTCAGTTAGCCATAATTTTGGCTAGGAGAGTCCTTTTTGGACGAATTTTTTTTTGATTCTGGGTCTCTTGGAAATTCTAAAGCTGTTGGGAGTGTTTTCAGAGCCATCAGGGCACTCTAACAGAGAATTTACCAGCGTTTTTTTTGTCGTGGAGCCACCAGGGCCTAAGGGAAGAAGAGCTGTTTTGGTCTACCTTCATCCAATGGAGGTGATTTTTTAGTCAGTTTATACTGATTTGAGCCTTCTGAATCTTATTTTGTAGTGTATTTTTCCCTTTGAGGCTTCTATACAGTTGTATTCACATTTTGAGCAATTTAATCAAAGAGGACAAGCCCGTTTTGGGAGGCTTGATCCAGCGGAGGTAGCCCAAGAGAGGGGTGAACCACTTAAACAATTATTTGCTGTCATACTGTATAATTTTGCTGCATATTTTCAGATTCTTCTCCTCTAAACAGTAAATTTTTATAAGAAAAATTTTCCCAAGCTGGTTTAAACAGTGAACAAAACTTATCAGTTCATCTTCAAACCACTACACTTCATTTGCAGAACATGTATACTTGTCTATTCACACATTAAAGTTGGATCAATGAATACTTTGCAGTTAAAACAAATACTTTCATTGATCAGATCTTTGTGATTACATTTTATATCTTTAGGCAGAGTCTGTAGAAGGGCCAGGTAGCCTCCGGATTCATCCTTTCTAGTAAAGGTGAAATATCCGGTGAATGCCCCTATAGTCAATATCTGTATGAGAAATTCTTTGTTCTCACAATTTCAGATCATATTCGTACCTCTGGTGAAACATCATATTCCCATATACCAGATTTATCTCAAGTTGTTTCTACACATCCCGGTTCGTCTACTATTGTCTAAACATAGTCCTCACAACTACCCTTTGTCACGATCCATCCAATCAGTGAGACCATAACTCATGGACCCAACGTTGTTCAACCAGAAGTTGATCCAGATCCTGTCTCCTTTTTGCCAGAACATCTGAATTCCAAAGTCAAATAACCAGAATTTTTTCCTGCATTGGTCATCCCACAAATTTCTATAGCCATTGAGTCTCCCATATCACACATTCAACCTCCTGAAATATACTTTGGGCCTAACGGTGAAATACTTCCACCTGGTTTAATTGCATTTGAAGAAATCCCACAAGACGAGACACCTTTAACTCCAACCCACTTTGGGGAGGACCTTTACCTGTACGAGTCGTTTCCTCAATCACCACCATGCTTTTGTTGATCTTGTTCCTATTCATATTCCCGTTGATTCAAAAGGGTATACAATT